>JAOEGS010020774.1:52276-115041 GCA_025447755.1 Corythornis vintsioides
TGCCCGAGCAGGATCACCTACCAGCAGGATCACTTTTACCAGCCTTCAGTATCCTAAGAGGTTAGCCTACATGATCTAATAGTCTTTATGGCTTTTAACATAAAAAATAAAGAAAATATTTAAAAATTTAAATTGTGGGAAGCTTCCTGCTTCTTGCTGCTTCTAATAAACAGTGAATTATTTCCTAAAAGATGCAGTGCCTGACCAGGGTTTTTATCAGTGTAAGCTTTGAGGAAGGGTTAAGTGCTTTGCAAAGCAGAAATTTTGCTGCCAAGTTCAGAATATGTTGCTATCAAATGGAATGTCTAAATTTTAATAACTCCCCATTTGCCCAGACTGGGCAACTCTAACAAAATTAGCAGGTTTATAACATCTTCTGCTATCCTATTTCAGTAATCTTTTCTAGCAGTGTCTCTCAATAGCATATACATAATTTCTCCTGTTCCTTCTCTTTTAATGTCAGGTCACAGATCTTATTTAGGTCAAAACAGTGAATGTTCTTTAATGGATTTTATATGGTGAGTTTTTCAACAGCTACCTGCATAAATTGATCTTTGCAAGAATAGTTTTAAGTGGGTTCATGTACCTTTATCACTTTTATTTTAAAGCTGCAGTTAAATCACTTGTACTTCCTTTACTCTAAACTATAAAGCTGACAGCAGCTTCTATCCAAACATACAATGCAAAATCCAAACAGGAAAAAAGATGCACACAATCCTCTCATAATACAAACAGCTCTTTCTGACTTTGCAGGTGATGGAAAATAAGATCTGAGTTATAACTCATACCACCATGCACCCAAAGCTGCAATGAAGGATGACAATACAGGGGGAACTAGAAGAACGAATATAGTCCTTCCTGGTGTAAATTTTATGTCTTTCTTATTCCTCTGATGATTAGGAACTTGTGTTCAAGGATCATGTGGAAAAAACAAACACCTTTTCTTGGTCATGTTGGGCAAAATGTATACATAACATTCTTTATAGTAGCTATACTGATCTGTACTTTGAGGATCTCTCTGTTTTATACAACACTGTGCATGTGCATGTGGATAAGGAGAGCAAGCTGAGGGGATGGCAGCAAAGTGAAGAAAAGAATTTGAGTGATTCAGTTTCATTGCTGATCTGACCAAGGAAAGCTGCTTTTGCCAGATTCCTGCAGGCAGCTTTCCTGAGCTGAGGGCTACTAAACCATCCTCTTGTAAACTTTACACAGAGCAGCTGCCCTCAATTGTTCCTTAAGAAGAGTGAGGTGTAACTGGGGCTAACACAAAGCCCTGTAATCTCCCTATCTCTCTGCTCTGAAACAAGTGATGCAAAAGGATTCTTGGAACTCCAAGATTTTTGAACTATTATCTGTAAACTCACATTGATGGTATCTCTACATGGTGCTGAGACTATTTTAACAGCTTTCCTGAGATAATTTACAGGGGCAAAATTTGGACTCAACAAAAGTTGGGGCTCAACAATAAAAAAGACAAGAAGATAATTCAAAACTGGGTTGAAGGGTCAACATCTGTCTTGATGTATATTCTGTCTTTAGTCAGGTCAATCTGCAGAATCAAAAATATATAAAAATATATGCAGATATTTCAGGTCTGGTCCAGCTCCAGCTGGAAACCTGGGACCAATGCCATTTGAACTGGTGCTAAAGTAAACAGAGTTGCTGCAATTTAAGAAACATGTTCATGAGAAGAATAAGGTCCATGTTTCCCAAATGTCACTGGGTTTGAAAGAAAGAGCTAGATGTCATTTATACTGTATGACTTAGTAAGGGGGTGGCACTAACCATGCTTGTTTGCATTTGGTGCAATAAAAGCCAGCTTTAGCAGAAACCCCCCACACATTCATGTGCTACTCTAAAAGATAAAATGTTAATTCTGGGTTGTGATGATGGTCCCTCCCAATCAGTCCCTTAAAATGTTCTGTTTCACAAACATTTATGGTACATAAAATATATTACTGATAATACTACAGCATCTTTCAGACTGAACCTGACAGCTTTATAGTTAAGGGTAAAATGAAGCAAATGAGACCCAAAGTCACTGAGTGAACTGTGTGCAGCAATTTTTATGAAGTAGTGAAAGAACTGAGAAAGGACCTGGAAGCTACTCTTTAGGTAACAGAATGATTTCCTAACATAAAGGCTTTGCTAGGACAGATTGTTTAGCTGCCATTTCTGCTTTTTATCTAAAATAAGATGGAAATAGAAAATATTGAAAGATCCTTGTAAATCAAAAGAACAAATGGCAACAGTAGCAAAACCAGACCTTAAACTGGGATCAAAAAATAAATATTAAAGCAGAAAAAGAAAGGAACTTTTTGTGATGGTAATAAATTGGTTTATATTTTAACTTGAAAAAAACCCCATAAGATCAAGGTATAAATATAGGATTAATAGGTATATTGCAAGTTTAATAATTAAGCATTATTAGCTTCTCGTATTCATCTCAAGTGTCATGTAAACAATATGGTAATTCATAAACTATACATCCAGAGCTAACTAGGAAGATAGCTAAGGGCTTTGGAGAGTTCCTTTAAATTGTGTTTATTACATAGCATCAAAGAATCATGGACAAAGCGATCTAAAGTTAGCTTTCAGGGTGATTTTTAGACAATAAAAAGAAAGACACTTTATAAACACATCACAGTCCTAGCACAGTTTTACTGTCAAAGCATTTTGCCTGTAGCAAGCAACACTGCTCTTTAAGTGGAGCTGCATCTGTGCAGAGTTCAAATGAACACAGAGCTGAAAAATTGAGAAAGCTCTGACTCCAATCAAATGAATGAGTGTTTTGGCCTTATAATATGTTTTCCAGCCCTAACTTTAATCTAAATCAAATGCCCGTCTTTCTGGCTGTTCATGCAATGTAACCACAGCACACACTTAACTATAGGAAAATTGCAAGTGCCTAACTACATCAAATTGTACTTCCATCTAGTCTGGAATCTACATCAGGCAGAGGGTAGTACCTTCTGTTTCAGAAGAAAGAACCAATTCTCCAATGTTAATTCCTTTAGAAACTGTTCTGCAGATCCAGCCAAACAGCTGCTGAGTATAGAGATCTGGACAATCAGACAGGTCTTTACTGTTTCTAAACCCAGAAACCCTCCACCCAAACAGTACAGCAGTGTTGGAGAATCTTTACAGTGCTGCTCTAGCAGGTCTGGTATCTACCAAGTACAAACACTGCTGGTAAAGTACTTGGATAGTGGCGTACTTTGTAAGCTGGCACTATCCTGCCATAAGAATCTCACTATAAATTAGCCCTCTGAGACAGAGCTCCATTGTATGCAAACCTCATCACATCGCAGAAAAAGCCATGAAAATTTTCCTTGTTTAGCTGTCCATCGAATGGATTGTCCTAAAATGGGGTATTTAATTTTATAATGGTGACCCCCTGGAACAACAAATTTGCAGGTCAGTTACAAGCTGCTTAAAGAGTCCTTTCATTTCAGTGTCTCCGGAGGTGCCATTCCTGCCATTCTAATGTTACAGTCCTGATCTGGCCCTGCTTTTCTCGTTGGTGTTTTCACCTCATGAGACCAGCTCTGTGGAGCTCACAAGATTTGCATAAGCTATGGTGTGCAAAACTTTGATGTGCATTGTCACCACTGCCTTAGTGTGTGTCTGAATACTTGAAAAAGTGGCAACAAGTCAGTCAAAAGCTAGTTAATTCAAATGAAAAACAGCTTCTGGTCTTTAATACACCCTGTTATATTTTGTTTGTCATTATCTCTCCAGACCAGTGACTCAGTCCTGTAAATCCTTCAGCTTGATCACAGTGTTGACACATGATACCAGCTGTTCAGCTTCCATAGACTTCTATTTACGCCTTCTCTCCTCTGAGTAAGAAAAGTAAGAAAGCCCAGCAAGGTAAATGAACATCAGACTACTAAATTCCATAAAGACTTTAATAAAATAATGGAAATTCTGCCTTTTAGCCTTAAACAAATTATACAATGAGTGCTTCAGATGAATATAAAAAATGAACTCGTTTCAGCAAAGAACCTGCCTCAAAGAACGGCCCATCTCAGTTGTGTCTGAGCATCTGTCACACAGAAAGTACTGCCAACAGCAGAGCTGCTTGTGGATCTCCTGATGTCTCTTGCTCCACACACTTGCACAGGTAGGTAAGGTCTGTGAAGGGTAGTTTTTAATATTTAAATGGAGGATTGTGACCTACCTGATGCTATGAAGCCCTAGATATTACTCTGAAGCATTTCCATTAACTGATCATCATATATAAAAAAAAACCCAACCAAGACTAAATGCCAAGTCACCTCCATGGGATCCAATCCAAAGCCCATTCACTTAAATGGGAGTCTTTCCAATGACCTCAGTTTGCTTTGGAGGATGAAAATGGTCATTAAAAAGATAATTTCTATAGTTGTTTTAACTAACAAGAGCAGATGGAAAGTAGCCAATTTCCCAACACTCACGAGCTGTTAAATAGATTAGACTTTCTTACTCATGATTAAGTTATACCTTACCACTCAAATAGTCCCTATGGCATCGATCAAAAAGAAGAGCAAGATACTACTTAAATGTAAAGTAGCCGTAAGAAGATGCAACTATGAAAATATACAAGTATGGAGGGGGGGGAACTATACTGGGGGGGTGGAAACTGGAGGAAAACCAGGAATTTGTTTTGCTAACAGACTACATTATTTAAAAGAATGAACAAGTTTCTCTTAAGAACTGTTTTTTATCTGAATGTAAGATGTCTCAGCTTAACTTAGTGAAAGTACACACATTTTGACTCCCTGATTAGTTTTTTTTCTTTTGGGTTAGGTGATACAATTCTCATCTGCAACTTGACAGGATGTAGAAAATAATTACAAATGAAAAGGTTATTCATAATTTTTAAATGAGTTAATTAGTAAACCCCACCAGAGTAACTCATTACAGTAATTAATAATTGATTATACTTGAAATTAAACACAATTTTTCATCAAAATCTAATTAATATCTGCCTTTTTTGCTTGTTGATTAGAACGCTGGATCTGGTAGAGACAATCTTTGCTAATATGTTTATGCTGAACTGAACCATTGAATTTGATTTTTAATAATTGATAGTTCCTTTAGAAATTAGTAATTATGACCCATAATTACAGCAGTTCAACCTGATCAGCATTTCTGGCACCTTGCCAGCCATCCGTGGAACCTGGCAGATACCACAGAATTTATCTGAATGGAGAAACAAGGATGGGAGAGCACTAACTGGACCTACCTTTTAACCACATGAACAGTGATTTTAAACAGGAGTGTGATCTTTTCAGATCTCTGAAAAGGGTTTTTGAGTGGGAGAATACCAAGTGGCAAACCAAACTCTTCTCAGGCTATCAAATGGAACACACCTCCTCTGTCAGAATTAACAAGAACCACTATTCTGAATGATAATGATACTCCTCTGAGATAATGTCCAAAGGACTCATGTTCAGGGCATAAGGAGAACACCAGACAAATGAGAAAGGCTAGTCCAAATGTACATAGCAAATTATGAAAATTGACTGCATATTTCATCAAACTGCTGCTGATTTGATGTTGGTTAATTAATCATTCCTGCTCCTCTTACAGGAGACATAAAAGTGACCAGAGTATGATGCAAGGCAGAAATGGAAAAGTATCAGTCATTAAAGAAGTGTACATAAAAGGAACATAGTAAAAGCAGTCCTTTGTGGTAGTGCTAATTATACTCATGTGAAATGAAAGCAAAAATCTTTCGATCCAGGCTAAGATTTGTAATTCTAACCACAACCTTTTATAGATCATTAGTGTACAGGAAGTCACAGTGAAATAAAAAAGACTTTGTTACCCATGATCACATCTCTAAGTCTCTGACAACTAGAGTTTGCACCACAGAGAGTTTAAAAGAGAAGTCTAGGAATATAACTTTGTAAGACAACAAAAGTTACAACACAAATATAAAATCTAACTGAAGAAAGAGTAATGGTAACACAGTCCAGCTTACAATACAATTTTCACTTCATGCTGTTCAATTACTTTTGCAAGAAACACTTAGAATGCTTTTTCACAATGAACACTGACAACCCTTATAAACGAAAAAAATTCAGATCATGCACACAGAAAAATTCACTGCTTCTCTACCCAAGTAGCAAACTTCCCCAATTCCCCCTACTCAGAAAAGTCCCCATTGGACCACAATCTAAATTCAGGGCCTCTCCAGCCTCCTGGTCACTCTGCAAACTACAGCATCATTGGTTAAATATCTAGAATGTGCCACCAAAAGACAGAATAAAAATGTTTTGTATTGTTTTGGTTTTTTTTGTATCAGGACCCTGTCCCATCAAAGTCAATGTCAGAGAATTCCCAAGGACCTGGATGTGACTATGATGGAGCCACGGATCTCACTGTCTGTTTTAAAGGGATACTTTGAGAAAACCTGATGAGTTTGTCTCACTCCAGGTACACTTTTCTCTGAAGAATGTAAATAGCCCACGCCATTGAAGGGAGCACAATGTCTGACTCGTGTTCCACTAAGCTCTTCTAGCTCCATGACATATTAGGGTTCCTACCACAGCACTGCAACCACAGTTATTTCAAGAGAAGCATTATTTCCCCACCACTTTGTACCACAATCTTGAACTTCCCAAATATTGGAATTATGTGTGGGCTTGTAGAAAAGCATAAGAAAACCAGAAAACAAAACATAACAAAATCAACCAACCACAAACCAACACAACAGAAATAAGCTTACCTATGAAATACGCCAGCAGGATCACCAGTGTGACTGAGATGACGATGGCACTCAGAGCAGCGCATTTCCAGTTACAGTACTTATAGGGTTTCTTCAGGTTAAAGGCAGGCCTAGAGAAGGTACTTCTGGGAAGGGGCCTAGGGGGAGGTGAGTACACAGTGCTGGATGTCAAGGGATATCCCGGCGACGTTGTACAAAAAAGGGGAGAAGTGCCTCCAGGTTTGAACAGGAAGTGCCTGAGGGAAGAAAGACCAACAGCAAGTGACTCCTCACACCACTGGAAGCCGAGGGAGACGTGGGGTGGAAGGATGGCGACTGCTGCCAGGACGAGGAAAGCAGCTCCACACAATGCTGGCTATGAACACAGATGGCATGCACGAAAGAGAAGAATAAAAATCAAAGGCAAGTCACACAGAGTAAAGGAAAACAAAACAAAACAATAATAATAAAGAAAACCAACACAGGGCCAACAATACCACAGAGAACTCTTCAAGGGCAGGAGTCCCCTCTGTGGAAGAGCTGGCATTAGAGTGAGATGAATACCCCAAGCACAGCTACGACAGACTGGTGGCACGGGCAGCACCAGGGGCCTGCTCACGCTCCCAAAAAAATGCCCTACGGAGACTGAAGAGAAGTGTAGGTCGGATTAAGGAAGGGAGGGCATTTACCAATTCATTGATCACTGCATGAGAGCGTTTTTTGTTCAGCATCGGTGAATGGAGATGGGGAAAGGGATCATAAGCCATTCCATAGCACCCAAATTGTCACAGAAGGGAATATTCACACTGTCCCCACCTGGCAAATTTAAGCGTTGGACAATGGTATGGCTGAAAGCATCAAAGCCTGGAATTCAAGTCTTGCATGTCACCAGGGGAGAGAGGCACCTGCTTCCAGAAAGCAGCCCTGAGCAACTCAGTTTGTTGCCTATCTTTAAAAAGTGTGAATCACTTGTCAAAGACAACAGTGTTTCCTGTCCAGTGACACATTGGGAGGCATTGTATTTTGCCCATTGCTACAAATGCAGCCTGAGAGCCAGCCTGTGAGGACCTTGTATGAGACTCATGAAAGTCAACACAAAAAGAACTGCAGCCCATGAGTTCCTGAAATGAAATGTCCCAATGGGAGTTCTCTCCACAGGAATCCTAAATGAAAAACCTAATTTTGGTAGTACATCATGAAGTACAAGGCATCTAAATTCTCGGAATGAAACTTTGGAAACAGATCTGATCTCCATGTCGATATAAAATAAAAATGCTGATGTAAAATAAAAATGGTTTTCAGGACTGAGAAACAGCCCAAGTGCAGTTTGCACCTTTTGCCATGGTTTATGGGGCCAGATTTGCAGCCAGTGTAAATGCAATCAGCACGCATCCATTGGGAGACAGTCAAGCCAGTGGATTATACCAGATGAAGATGTGACTCTATTTTCCCCTTGCAGTCGGTCACTCATGCAGTCACAGGGGGTAATGTCACATACAGAAACATCACCATGCAGAAAAGCCACTGATTCATGCGGTATAAAATAACATAATTCATCAAAACAGGTATTTATACTGTTGTAGCCATGGTTTTATTGGTACTCAAAGCATGACTGCTGAGCATTAGAGAAAGATTAATTATTTCTACTAATGGCCTACATCAAAACAGTCATTTTTAAAAAGAGTCAGATACTATCCCGTGTTTTAGAAGGTATATATTTAGACACTGATGTATCTGTTCTGATTAAAGAGGTACCTACAGTGTTCAAGTACACCGATTAGATATTCAGTTAATTATGGCTATCAAATTAGAAACGTCCAACACCAGGTCAACAGTTTTCGCACTGTCAAGTTGAAAGCTGCTTACAATTTAAAAGTTAAGTGATCAATAGGCAAAGATGTAAGAATGGGTGGTTAAGTCAAAAGGCTTGGCTTACCACAAGCAGACACATATACTATAAGGTCTGTAGAAAATATCAGATTAATAATGAAGTATCTCCCAGCACAATAATGGTTTAAAATTTTTATGAATGCTAAATTAATCTTAGTTTATATGGGACTCGAAATTCCTGTAGGTACTTCTTACTAATGAAATTACTTTCAAAAGAACAATGGAAAAAAAGAAAATGTCATGCTGTGGCTCACTACCATATTAATGAGTCTACCATTAATATGTACAGGACACAGTGCTCCAAGCCCCAGAACCTCATTTTTTTAAGCCATGCTGGAAAAGGCCAGCAATGGTGTTGCCCTTAAACATCACTGATATACCCAAATGCTTTCATGCAAGGATCATAATGACTGTACAGTAAACAGGAAGACCAGGTAAGTGTCACATACCCATCATTGTAAGCACCGTCATGTCGGGAGGAGGTGAGAATGTCCATCTCAATGAGGTTGTCCTGCAATGTCTCTAGGAATGTCTGCTTTGCTATGTTTCTACATACATATGGAAACATGAATGAAGCCAGTGAGTCATGCATATATGAAGTGTGATCTTATAAACCACAATGGTTATAGTGCAGTTGTGCATGGAATTAGAATGATGGACCATATATTTATATGTATAAGATGCTACACATATACATATATAGCTTTTTGAGAATGTTCACTTTTCTATATATACACTATATATATGCATATACGCACATATAAGCACACACGCCCATGTGCATGTATAAAAAAAAAGTTGATGTTGTTCATTTCACATTATTTATTGCCAGTGACACATGAAACCTTCTGAACTGCAGGATTCAAAAGACTAGATTTCAACCCAGAAGAGCTGTACCCTTGTTCTGCTCCTTTATCTGTGCCATTGTTACTTTGAAAAGGAACATCACAATATTTATATCCCACTGTGGCCATTACCTTGGTAGCACACTTCCATCTAACAACCTCATGGATTTTCAGTGAAAACCTGCTTCTCCTTTGCTTCAGTTTCAGTTTTGCATATGAGAACTTTTTAGTTACCAATTTGATGCATTTGTTTTTCTTTGTGGAGCAGTAACTTGCCATTTAGAAGTTTCAAAATGCAAATTTTGCTCAATATAGCTATTCTAAATAAGTCTCTCAGTGATAAGCAAATAGAAGCTGGAGAACAAATGTTTTGCTGTAACCCAAATTCCAGTGCCAGAGTATTGACTGTAATTTGGATAATACAGGCAATAGGCTATATACTTGAGGCCTTAACATGAAAACAGCTTTTTTGACTTTGCACACAATACTGGCATTTTGCAATATCTGCCCTCCTCAGCATGTCCTTTGATGAATCACTTTTTGACCTATATATGCTAAAAATTGTTTTGTACTTTTTTTAGGAGAATAGCAGGAACATAAAGAATTAAGTCAGTGGCACAGCTGGGAACAGACTGTGTCTTTCTCACCTTCAGGCTTCATCCTCAAGACCTGGCAAAAGAACATACTTTCCTTTTTTTTTTTTTTTTTTTTTTTTAATAAGAAACAGTTATGGTTTTACCCATGCCTGATTTCAGCATCTAAACTGAATCTAATCCCAAATGTGAATAAATTCCCTGGCCAAAACTAGCAAAGGAACATAACAGTATTGTGACATTTTATTACTTATGCAGGATTAAGCATTTGCAGGATATAAATGACATGATGTGAACTTATATGAGAACTCCTCTGCCAAAGAAACTGGATTTCAGGTAACATGCTATACCAAGAGAAAACAGGACTGTCACATTATACAAACCTTGATATTATCTCTTCTAAAATGTACTCAACCTTAATTTTCATTTCTACTTCCTCCTCTTTCTGCTACTAGTGCCAGTGCTTGTTTGGATCAACTCACTGCTTTTGGAGGCCTCTGGGATGCTTTGACAGAACAGATCTACCCCTTGATCTGAATGAAAGTGTCTCCTATTCATATCTTTGGAGTAAAGTGATCAACATGCATGAGCTGTGTGCCAATGCACTTCAGACATCACTCCATCCCCATGTGTCTGCGGCTTCCTCACATTCCCTGGGAATGTAGGAAAGGTTGAATTCAATGCAAAAGGAAGCAACATATGTGCATGCACTGAGCATTTAATGGGTGAGAGGCAAGGCATCTAGCAACACACCAATCAATAAAAGTTCATCAGTAGTTAAAATCCATGTCAAATTGGTTCCATGAATTTCAGTTGTGGATTGTCAATAAAACAGAAGAGGGGAGGGTTATGTAATCTTATAATGTATGTATTGGTAACAGAGAGGTTGCTGGGTCACCAAGGTGACTAATACATGGTTGTCCTCCTTACTGAAGGCTGGCCAGAGTCTGGTCCTGCAGAGATTACCTGTGAATAGCCTCCTAGTGACAAAACACTCTTCATTCTCATTATGAGTTCTGGTGACACAATCTGACCTTACATGATTACCACAAGAAATTTCCTGGGAATGGAAGTCTCCTGAAAGTTGTTGGTTTGTCAACAAAACGTCCATCTAGTTGGCATTTATTTGCGTCCGCAAGGTCAAATGTACAGGAACAGAAAGAAGGCCACAGAAGGAAGAGTGAGGAATAAATATAGGGGGAACTGACTTACCTGTCAGGAGTGGCTGCTGAGCAAAGATCTTCTTATCAAAACCTTGATAATTTATTGCTTTTAAAGCAACAAAAGAAAGAGAGCAGACAGGAAAAGAAAGAGGAAAAAGGAGAAACGGAGAAAAGGGAGTAAAGGGAAACTAATGAAAAGGAGGGAGAGAAGAGGAGGGGTTCTTCCTCTTGTAATTTGTAGAGTTCTCAGATATAGGATATGCTTATCATGTCAGTCATATATGTGTGCTATGCATATCTGATTGCCTTTGCATTACAGTATGTAAATTTCCAGGCAGTGACAAGCTACCCTAAATTTCCAGTGATGAATACTGCCTGGAGTCCATGGCAGTCAAACTCAAGCCTTTTCAAACTCTGAGATGCTTAAAATCTCTATCTGTAGGCACATTTCACAGCCTGTGACAATCCCTGTTTAAAAGACCCAGCTTTTCCTTCATGTTTTCTCTGTTGACGAATATGGGATTATAAAAAAAAATTGGATATTCAACAAAAATACAATTCCTTTTTTTGACATGGGATTACTATAATCTCCTATTGCTACACTTCAAAGGCCTTAATTCTTGGATTAACGTCTCCTGGCCAGGATTTATTTTGTTACATATTGGACATTTTATTCTCAAAGGCAGAGATCTTTTTTTGGCTCAAATAATTTTTGCAGTGGGGAAAGTTGACTTCATGGAAGCAGTGGAATTGGACATCCAAGTTTGCCAAACAGCTTTGAAACCTAGTCTTTAATGTCTACAGAATTCTCAGCAAAGGAAGACCTCTGCATGTTGGGAGATCAGATGGTTAGAGTGGAGATTTGTCACAGATTTACTGATCATATATACAGCATAGCCTCTGCATTATGATACCATTATAACATGTTTTATTTTATTAATGTTATTTTGTGAAGGAGCCTGTTGGTCATGCTCTGTAAATGTACTCATTTGCTGTTTGGCATAAAATTGCACATTCTTTTCCAGCATGTCTGTTGTCTGAAGGGACACTGGGCAAAATTATGTCATTCCAACCAGTGTGTCAAAAGCCACATCAGTCTTGAAATGACCTGTTTTCTACCTAATTAAGAAAATGTCAAATTATAGATCAATTACAAATGTGACTGATTTATGATGCAAGGGAAATAATCAAATGATGCAGAAGGATCTCTTCATGCAGATAAATCTCCAACTTTCAGTCCAGTTAACAGAAAGAATGTGACCAATGCACTTGCAGAGAGAACAGTCAGTTTCAGATCTTAAAAAATTTCAACTACAATGATTTCATGGAGACAAAATGAGGACAGTCTTTAAGGATGTTCTCATTTGCAATTCAATAGGAACAGTCCAGAACTAGTCAGATAATTGTTCTGTCTGTGAACTCCTACATTTATTAAGGTGTGGTAAGGTTGCCTCTTGTCTCCCTCTCTGCTTGCCACCAGAATTGGACAAATGAGGTCTGGATGTTTTCAACAAAGGTCTCTGATATTCCTCCATTGATCTATCAACAAGGATGTTCCCTCTCAATTGTAATGTGGTGGGTTCTGAAAGACTCCAGCCAGATGTGAGCACGTATTGGCACTATTAAAACAGCATAATATCTGTTCTCTAAAGAATTCACCTGGTTTAGGAAAAGGCACAGGGCTTCCTTCAGAATTGTAAAGGACTATTCACAAAACAATTCTGCAGGAATGAGGCCTAAGTATTTTTATTATTTTTTCTTTTCCAAAAGAAATAACACATGAAATACAATGTTTGGGTATACATGCTCATGAATTAGTAACATAACATAATTACTGAAACTGTTGCCAAATCACGTTTGTAATACTTGCTTATAATTTTGCCTTAATCTTTTGGATCCAGCTTCTTAATTGGGCATTTTTAATCAAGCAGTTACAGATAAATTAATTATTCTTAAATACCACAAAATGTGGTACTGAGGTCTGTTTTGGAAGTTTCAGAGTGCCAGTAGCCATAGCTCATTCACAAAAAGATGAACAGACGTGATCATTTTTAAAACACTTTCTCAGCAGAAGCTGGAAAAATGCAGACAGAGCTACCACTGACCTCTGTGAGATCCCCACAGGCAGTGAAGTGAGAAATTTGGCCCTTGGCTCAGTTTTCAGTTAGTATTTTTTTTTTTCTTCTAAAATCTTTCTTGAACATGAGACAAATGAGAGAAAAAGGGCATCATGTTATGCTTGGAAAACTTCTTTCCATATTGAAAAAGATACCATGTGTGGGAGATAATGACTCCAGCATGTCCAATGGTTTCTCAGTAGCAAAGAAAATGGTCAAACAAAATAATCAGAGAATACAAAAACTGGGTTTCAGGTGAGACAGCAAGAAGTAGATGCACTCCCCATCAGGTGGGAGGACTGAGGCTGAGGGAGTATGACAAATCCCCTTTCCATTACCTACATAAAACCTAAATAAAGCTATTAACTTGAACAACTCAATGTACCCTGGTTACACTCTTTATATGTTGCATAGGTGGAAAAGAATTTAAATGCTAAATGGAATCATCACTAATTGACTGATGCCCTGCTATCCAGCATTTCATGCTTGCTGGAGCAATGTTGTAGGATAGTAAAATGCTGCAGCTGACCTCTCCTCATTAGGTAAAGCAAGATCAACCTTTCCTGAATGAGAAACTAGGATAATATCTGCTCGAGGAAGCACAGATAGAAGGCTAAATCTTTTCAATATATTGACTGATTTTAGTTTCTGAAATAGGATATTGATTTATCCTACCACATTGGAAGAAAAGACATTGAAGGAACATAAAAGAAAGAAAAGCAATAACATTTTAATCTATGATCTCGATTCCAATTTTAAATGAAGAAAATAACCTTAGGAGCAGCTGTTAGAAAGTATTTTTACTTTATGAAAAAATATAAATTTCCTAGTCCAAATAAAAGGACACAAGGAATAGTAAATATAACTCAAAATACTCAGGCCATACAGTAGTCCACAAACGGAATGACTAGCTATAGAGATGTCTGTATTTTCCATAACATCCTTAGCACACACAATCAGAACAGTGTAAGGTACTAAAGAAAGTGACCTACCTAGTCTCCAGTGGGATGTTACTGTTAAGTAACCAATTGTCCTGAGCATGGGCTGGCTCTTGAGTGCTGGCTGGTTGTTCTCCAGAAAGAGAGTGGTCCGTAGGAGCTGGGCTGGGGTTGCTACGTGGAGTGAAGTTCCCTCTGTTTAGGGAGTTGATGGAGGCCGCGTGATGTTGATTTGGGGTGTGAGCATGGGATATTGGAGGTGGTGGAGTTCTAAGTCTTGAATGATTTTGAAGATTTGGAGGATGATCTAAAAAAGAAGTAAAATATTTTTAAGGTTTGTGATGTGAGTTGTTCCACACTGCACTCATTTCTGTGCAGGCACTCCTAAAGATTATGAAGGCTGAGATGCCACATATCCTAAATCAAAATGAAAAGGGTAAGGTAGCCTTGTTCCATATGCTCTAATGAAACATGCATTGATCCCCCAGATGGCTAGAAAAACAGTTCAGTTTCATGTACAAAAGTTATGAAAGCTTAAAGCACTGCAAAAAGGTTGTCCTGACAGCCAAGTTAACTCCGATGAACAACTGCACGTTGAAAACTGCAATTTATCTGTGACACTGATTTGTGATAAAGCATGAAAAATACAACCAGCCTGGATAGATAACACTTCAGAGCAATTTTATGATGGATATACAGCTCCCAGTGAAGTTTGTTCTGCCTTTTTTACCAGGGATCTTTCAATAGTTAAGTCAACAAGAAGACTGAGAACGCATTTAATCATAGACCAAATTTATGGAAAGCCATAAAACTGTGCCAGGGTTATACAATTTAACAAAATCCAATAGTTTGTATTGTTAGAGATGTACTCAAACTGAGTAAAAGTTGCATGTGGTATAAAAACTGAAGCATCGGGAAAATGAAACAACATATGGTGAAGAAAGATTTAAAGATCACTGATATGGCTACTTGGAGTAAAACACAAAGTTATTTGTTAGCCAAGAGTCTGAAGGAGGTGGACTGAGGAAGGCAAATGCTTAGGAAAGAACAGCATAGTGCTGGGTATATTTGCATTTTTATTATTTAGTTAAGTATCAAGGACTTTTTTTTTTTTTTCATTTATTTTGGAAAGGAAGAAAACATAAAATATTTGATGGAACTGGAGGGAAACTGACAGCTCAGCATACTGGGTAGTGGATACAGAAAAATTATTTCTCTCTGATTTTAGTAGGCTTGCGCATATAAGTCATTAAGGCACAAAAACTTCCTGATGTCTTATCTAAAAAAAAAAAAAAAGGTATATGGTATCACTAATACTTACCAGGCAGACTTTTGTATCATTAGAAAATAACACTCATATACTCTCTAATTAGAGAGCTCAGAATTCAATGAACTGCACAAACTACACACAATCCTAAAGCACAGTTAATGGTATAAAAAAAAATTTACCATGACATTTAATGACACTCATGGAATCCGGACTAGGACTTGGATTCAGGAAAGGAACAGATAAAGCATTTAAAGTACCTCTGGAGCCTCTTGGATATTTAGACATTTAAGATAAAACACACATCCCATCCCTTTCCTCCTCACTCAGTACTGACTCTCACTATCTTACCATTAAACATGGCTGATTATACCAAAATCTTAGTATGGTTGAGGTGGTCTAGCAAAACAACAAATAGGAAGTGTTTATTACAAAGGTGCCATTATTCTGTTTGAACATGCATCTATCTCTGTCTTTATTTAGTTAGACATAGGAGTAGAGGTGTATACTCCCTGGGGAAAATAGTTTTTAGGGTCCCAAGATGTTTTACCCTATACTGTGAGAAAGGTCAGAGGAACACCTTAAAAGTGCTGTTTTCTCTCGTATATCTGTACAATAGAGAATGACAAACTCAAAAAAAAAAAAGAGGTCCATACTGGTCATCTCCATCTGGCAGATCGACTGGGAGGTTATTCTACCCCTCTATTCTGCTCTGGTGAGATCCCCCTGCAGTGCTGGGTCCAGCTCTGGATTCCTCAGTACAGGAGAGACAGGGACCTGTTGGAGCAGGGCCAGAGGAGCCTCTGCTGGGAGGCCAGACTGAGAAAGTTGGGGTTGTTCATCCTGGAGAAAAGAAGGCTCTGGAGAGACTTTATTGTGTCCTTTCAATACATAAAGGGGGCCTATAAGAAAGATGGGGAAGGACTTTTTAGTAGAGCCTGTTGAGACAGGGGTGATGGCTTTAAACTAAAAGAGGGGAGATTGAGGCTTGAGAGAAGGAAGAAATCTCCTTACACTGAGGGTGGTGAAACACTGGCACATTCAAGGCCACATTCAAGATTCTATGATTATTCACAGGAATCTAATGGAGTATGCAGAGGTCTGAGATAGCAAAGCTCATTCAAAATTAATAGCACCATGGTGGACTCTGATCCAGAAAATCTACAAACATCAGACAGCAAAATAAAGGGAGGAACAGAGCAACAACCATGGAATGTACTGACAAGGAATATCAGAACTAAATTGTGTCTGATATCAGGTCTGTAGCACCATGTCAGTCAAGTAATCCACACTTCCTTGGACCAGGTGTTACTGGGGACTGTCATTTAACTGAATTACTGATCATGGAACTAATAATAACAACAGGGGAAGAACCCTACTGCTGGATTACTTAAATTGGTGACTCCTTTTCCCACTCAACAGACAGTAGCCATGACTGCTTTGTTGGACCCCCTTTGCTGAGAGACATAAGGAAGGTGAAAAGATGAGAACAGAACACACCAAAACCTACAGTCTCGGAACCATGTCTGCTTGCAGACAAAAGGAGATAGGAACAGTGTATTAATTATAGGCTGAGGCAGATGAATGTAAACAGAAGATTTCCAGTTGTTAGAGTTGTCAATCTATCGCCATTCACAAGAATTTAATTCATCCAAAAAAAAATTACTCGTCTAATCAGGAGCAACATACCAAAGGTTTCCAAGACCAGTTATTGGAGTTTTTTTTATTACACTTGAAGCCTGAGATGAATATGCTGTGCAAACAGGAAAGGCAGGCAAATGGATGAACCCTGGAATATGCAATTTTATTTTGTGAAGTTCTTGTACTATCAGTTTACTTTCCCTACTGGAGAAACCATTTTCAGACTGTAGATCAGAGCCTGTTCCAAAGATCTGTTACGTAAATTCCAATTTACATCCTATTATTGCAGACACATTGCAGATGCTATTATAGATAATGCTTTCAAATCAAGTAAAAATATGTCGTTTTCATTCTCTATTTGCATACCTTCTGTGATTTCTTTCTAAGTAAAGACAGCACATCTATCTTACTGCAGTCTGTGATTTTTTCACAGGATTTTAGAGCTTGTATTTCTTTTTTTTCTGACATTTAGGTAGCTTTTCCTCATAGATTTTTTTTTTTAATTTAATTCATATACAAAGCCTGAACATTTGCCTCATATCTGAGCATCACTGAATTTCGTATACCTTGACTAGGATTGGAACTGTTTCCCTTGCCTTACAATTGTTTGGGGTTTTTTTTCTTCTCAAGTTAAGGAACATTAGAAAAAAAAAAAAGTGTAGATGGAATCACAAGTGATGAAATCTTCCTACAGAAAATTATTGCATCTATGCAGGATTTTCCTGATGTGACAGAATATTGAGGTTCTTATCCTCTGCAGTCACCAAAGATCCTCAGCAAATTCTTTCTTGATTTCCTAAAACTGCAATTGTCCCCATATTTGAACATGCTCTTTTTAACTTGTTCTACAATGTTTGAGTGATATAAAGTGTGTGGTTATATTTCCTCAGGCAGGAGAATCTTCATGCTGGCTGCAGTGTCTCTCTTACATCTTGCATGTGTGTGAATCTTACATGGTGGGAAGATGCTCTGGTTATCCTGCTATATAAGAAAGACTGTGTATTTATAGCTGCTTAGACAGCATGGAATTTTTGCAGATCCTGTCACACAGGTGGGACAGAGGGCAAGTCAGCTACAGCTTTCTACATCTAACAGCAAGCTTTTATTGGGACAACAGTACCACAGGAATTCAGAAGACTTTGTAGAGAAGCAGGACATTGTGGCCTCTGAAGAAATTATATTAGGCTTCGCAAGACCTAAGATAGTTAACTGTGATTATTTTTGTTGTACTCAAAAAGAGATAATTTTTAACATTTTCCTTGCAGTTTTCCTCTTTGGTTTCCAAAAAAGACATGTAGTTTATCATTCCCTCTCTACTTGTTGTTGGAAACAAAAACTTGACATATGCTATTCAGAAGGACTGGCTAAGCTAACAAAGTACTGAGGAATGAAATAAACACCTTGTGAAACACCTGTCCCCCACCCCTCCAAATTTCTAATAGTGTCCAGAGTTAAGCAACACAGTTCATGGGATGATTTTGTCTTGAAGGAACAGCAGAACAGAGGGCAAAGGAGCCCTCACAGTCTTAGACACCAGGTGCCCAAGGAATAGAATCCCAGAGATAAAAGTTCAACATTTCTAGAAGAGGGGCGAGCACCATAGAAGTCTAAATAGCTCAAGACTAAATGAATACCTCTATAAGCCTAATTTTATCTAATGAGTCTCCAAAGTCTGTCAAACATGAAATATCTAATTCAAATGTAATGAAACATTGGAAATTTGATTGTGAAAAATACCAATAGAAATCAAATTGCCTTTGTGTTGCATTTTTGTTTGGCTTTTAACATTAAAATGTCATTGACTAACACTGGCTTGGTAACCACAGATAAAGCAGAACTGAAAGATAACTCAGTTAATGAAGCTTGTACTTGGCACATATTAGAGAGCCTTGACAGAATCCTCTGAATGAAGAACTGAATAAATGGGAACCATAAAAAGATTATCAATGAAGAGCTAATATGACAAAATTTGAATAAAAGCTCTGAATTCAATGCTCCTTTTCTTTCCCCTAATCTTTAATGAGTAGTACTGTTTTGAAATTAGTCTATATAACAATTACACTTTCTGATTCATTAGGTTTTGGGATTGTGTTCAGGGCAAATGTGCTAACCTCAGAATGAAAAATATTTTTTTTTTTCCTCAGCTTCTCCTGTTGCTCCACACATTTGTCATTTGTGTGTCTGCTCATATTCAGACAGCCTGATGCCTGACTGGTGCCTGGGTTACATACAGGAAACATTTCTCTTTACTCACTGTGTACAGTGCCAGGTGGAATGAATCATTCATTGCTCCCTTGAACTTAAACTCCACAGTAGCTGTGATGACTAACTTGGTAGTGTGCCTTGGGCAATCATGCTTATACCCACACACAGAGAAATCCCCCTGCCCACCACAAAGGAGGAAACCATCTTTTTTAAACTAATGAACATTGCATTGAACTGTCAGAGCAGCTAGGAGCTCCAGGACCATGTTTTGATCTGCTGCAGATGTACACTTACACCACCAGCCAGCTGAAAACACCTTCACTGGTTCCCACAGATGCCACTGGGTATGGAAGCTGGGGTGCCTTCACTCATCAATCTGATCAGCCACCTAAGGTCAGATAGACTACGAAAGATGGAAAGGGGTCTTCCCCAGCACCCTTGTAGGTGTCACAGTGAGAGTTTGCCACTAGAGGCGAGTTTGCCAGAAACAGGGTCCCTATCAGACACATGACAAGGCAATGACAGCATCTGCAAAGTGAAAAACAAGCAGAATATTCAACCCTCAAGTTGGCAGATAATGGAAGAAATAGGAAGACAAAAATCAGAATGGGAGATGCTGCCTGGCTCATAGGGTATATTGGTGGCTGCTGGGGACAGCCAGGATCAACTGCAGATCAAGTTCTCTCATTTGCATAAAATCCAGCTGAATGTGTAACATCTGGGCTAAACTTGAGCCTTGTGCAGTGGTGGCACCTCTGTCATAACAAGCAGGTCCCTCTTAAGGCTGTTACAGATACTCTGCAGTCTACAGGAGAATTACCTCCTTCAAGGAATGCCCTACAACAGTCTATATCTACATGGGACAGTCAGGTAGTCTAATGAGGAAGCCACCCCACAGGATGGTGACAAAGATGGAGTGAAACAGGTCTCTCAGTATCCTGATTCATCCTCAACGGAGATGTCTGTTTTCCCCACCACTTAAAAACTGGAATTAGAAGTACAATTTAAGTGACTGAATCTCTCCTTAAGAAGCATATCCACTGAATCTGACTTAAGATTAGCTTTTCCTACCATCAAGAGGATTGTTTGTACCATACTGTGAAATACATGTTTTTCTGTAGCAACATCTTGTGCTGCTGGTTTCCAAAATGCTAAGCCACAAAATGACACCGAACCACAAAAGAAAACAGAGAACTGATGTATAATCTCCATTAAGTAACAACAATAGGAGAGCTACCTAGATGGTTTTTTTTCTGTATTTTATTTTAAGTAACAGCATAATAGGAAGCTGCTGTTCCATCAAGGACCCTCCACAGAGAAAAGCATAGTCCTTCAGCGTGCAGTTACAATCAGCAGTGTGTATGCCCTGGTTGTAGAGAGTATTCTGGTTCAGACTCTTCTCAAAGTTGAGCCCTTAGAATCACAGTTTTTACAGCCTTGTTTCACTGGTAGTTTATGCTTTATGCACAGACATGCAACCAACTATGTTTTATGGATGATTAAAGCCTAAGAAAAAACCTTCCTGAAGAGACCTGTGCTTTAAATTTGGTACAGTCTTTTGTTCAGAAAAAGCCTACAGGCATTGGAAATTATTTAAGATAAATTGGCTATACAGATGTAAATAGTTTTGAGAGTTCCTCTAAATGTGCAACTTGGACAATGAATCTGCAATAACCAGTGCTACAATAAGTGGGAATCAAAAAAGTTGCAGAACATAAAAACTGTAGTGAATTTTCATTCCAACACTACCTACCCCATGAATGTCTCCAGCCACTATCCATAGCTATTTTAGACACTATTGGTAAAGCTACACACACCAAGACCACTGCAATAAGACTCTTCCTACTATCAAAATCGATACAAAATCAAAAATTATACACTCCTGGAAGCAGTGTATAATGTGTACAACCTGCAGCCATTCTTCATCTTGTAAATGGACTGTAACTAATAGCAAGTGGAATAGAAGGACCATCTAAAAAGAGCAGTGAAGCTGGTAAAGGGTCTAGAGTAATGTCTTATGAGGAACAGCTGAAGGACCTGGGATGGTTAAGCCTGGAGAAAAGAAGGCTCAGGAGAGACTTTTTCACTCCTGACAGGAGGTCGGAGCCAAGTGGGGGTTGGTATCTTCTTCTAAGTAAAAAATGATAATACAAGATAAAACTATACTGAGTTGTACCAGAGGAGGTTTAGATTGGGCATTAGGAAGAATGTCTTCCCTGTAAGATTTGTTTAACAGGAACAGGCTGTCCAGGCATCTTCTAGAGTCACCATCCAAGGAGGTATTAAAAAGACATGTAGTTGAGGTGCTGAGAGACAGGGTTTAGTGGTGGGCTTGTCACTGTCAGGTTAATGGTTGGATTCTGTGAGGTCTTTTCCATCTGATTCTGTGACCTAGAAACCACCCAGCAAATAAAATGGCACTTCGTTACTGATTGACAAGTATAGGCTTTATAAACTGTGAGGACTTCATTTTGAAATATACCTAAGTGACTTCATTTGTTAGATGAATGATATAAAAAATAAGGCCCACGTGACTGGTATGTCCATATGTAGATCTAGTTGAAGCTGCTCTCTAGCTGCATGGATTAACACTTCATTCATCTTCCTGTTTATAGGAAAGAATAGGTACACCAAATCATGTCCAAACAAGCCATCTCCTCTGTATTTTCCACATCAAATGTGTACATTACATGCAAACTTTCCTCTCAAGTGCCAAAGTGCCTTTGCAAAAGCAAAATATTGACTTCTGGGTTGAAAATCAATTTTTTGTTTGATGCTAGGCTGTCAAGCTTTGGCTGTATATAGTCAACAAGAGCTCTGGGTGGTTGTTTTTCATCAGTATGCATCTGATTGAATTGAACACCCTAAGAGTAATGCTTTTAAAAAGATCCAAGTCACTGTCAAAGGATGGTATGCAGACTTTTAACCCATGGTGTTCATTATTTAACTTATAAGAGGGAATTGCAGACTGATAAAATCAAGGCAGAGTATTACCGTTTAGACTGACAATTTATGAAGAAGCATTGCCTTAAACTCAGAGGAAAGTGGAAGAAAAACCAGAGTATCTGGCAGAGTGTAAATAAGTTACTTAAATTTAAATAACATATTTAGGTTCTTAAGTAAGTTAGTGGAATCATGGGAAGGTAGCCTGTACAGTGTCCATCTAAGTAAATTTGTTTGCAGCCCTGGAGATTCTGAATTTTTTGCTAGGCTTATTGAAAAGAGCACCTTTAATTACTCCAATACTATACACCAGAGGCAATAGTAGCCTTTGAAGGCTCAAGCTGTTGAACAGCTGGCCCTTCTGGTCTAGTCATAAAAGTAAACAAATATATATGTATTTATATACACATATACTAGTGCATCGTTACAGCTCCTTCCCTCTCAGAAATACCCCAAACATAAAAAATGACTGTGGGCCTCACCACTCCACACTGTTAAGACGCTGCAGTCACCACATTGCACTCTCAGCCCCTCGGGTTTGGGTTCTCATGTCTGGAAATGCACTCTCCCCATTTTCAGGAGGATGATTAGATCACTGTGCTGTGCCATTTTAACATCACCAATGTCTTCCATGAGCTCCCTTCAGCTATGTATCTGAGAATAACTCACCTCCACTGCTTTGTAATGGAGGATAGCAACTTTATGTGAGGCAAGAAAATCCAGGGGTTGAGTGAGGGATGCTGTATCCATGCTCTGGTTTTGAACTGGTACAAATCACACTTACTGAATGTTTCTAAATACACATGCTTAAAACTGCTGTCTACCTCATGAAGAACTGGATGTCTGCAGCTCTCTTTTCTAATTAGGAGATGCAAGAATTCAGTACTGAAAACCACAGAATTGCAGAATGGTAGGGGTTGGAAGGAACCTCTGAAGATCATTTAGTCTGACCTGCCCTGCTAAAGCAGGGTCACCCAGACCAGGCTGCACATGATGGTATTCAGGCAGTTTTGAATCTCTCCAGAGGAGATATCACTACTTCTCTGGGTAGCCTGGTCCAGGCTCTGGCATCCTCACTGTAAATAAGTTATTCCTCATGCTCAGAAGGAACTTCCTGGGTTCCAGGTTGCACCTGTTGCCCCTTGTCCTGTTGCTGGGCACCAAAGAGCCTGGCCCCATCCTCTTGAACCCTGCCCTTTAGACATTAAGAAGCTTTTATAACATTTCCTCTCAAGTCTTCTCTTCTTCAGGCTAAACAACCTTGGGTGTCTGAGACTTTCCTTGGCACAGAGACACTCCAGCCTTCTCAGTGTCTTTGTACTGGACTCTTTCCAATAGGTCCTTGTCTCTCTTGAACCAGGGAGCCCAGAACTGGGCACAGTACTCCAGATGTGGCCTCAGTAGGACAAAGGAGAGATTACTTTAACCTGCTGGTCAGGATACCATTGGTCTTCATGGCCACAAAAGCACACTGCTGGCTCATGGTGAACTTCCAGCAGGTCAACCCCTCACCTGTACCGGTGCAGAGAGTTATTCCTCCCCAGGTGCAGGACTCCACACTTGCACCTGTTGAACTTCATGAGTTTCCTTTCTGTTCTATTCACCTGCCTATCCAGGTCTCACCGCACAGTAGCGCAGCCTTCTGGTGTGTCAGCCATCCCTACCAGTTTTGTATCATCAGCAAACTTGCTGAGGGCACAGTCCCTTTGTCCATGTCACTGATTAATATGTAGAACGAGACTGGACCCAGTACTGACCCCTGGGGAATAGTGTGGAAATCTGTGCTTTTTTTAAGCATCAAAAGGTGTATTAAGTTCCCCAGGTGTTATATATTTCCATGTATACTGTATAAACCCTAAAACTCATCTGCAGTCAGACAGGCTATCCCAGTGGCTGGGGATTAGGCAATGTTTATGCCACTTGGATGATTACCCCTCACGAGTCTCCTTTCAGTGGTGTCCAACTTGCATAGGCTCAGAACAAGCAGCTGGGTGCCATCCCTCATGCATGAAAGGCCTAGAGTAATGGAAATAACTCAGATTTGCTGACCCCCCCTGCACATTTAAGAAACACAACCATTATTACACCTAAGGTTATCCTTCTTGAAAGAAATCAAGAAATGTGGTGCATTTCTCTGATGTCTGCAGTTTATTGACTTGAGGCACTGAGGAAATCTTTTGTACAGAGAGTTTAACTGGTTTCCCTGCTTACACTGTCTCCTGTGTCTCTTCTGTGGTTCTTTCATACAGTAACATATGGAGACAAATATATAAACAAACAGAAAACCGCACAGTTTAGCCTTGTCCAAACCAGACAGGATTAGCTGATATAGTTACACTGGCAAATTTCTGAATTGTTTGTTTAAAGCAGTTCCTCAAACTGACATACATCTGCAAAAGGTGCCTTTGGCTGCTGTAACAGCAAATAAACTCAGAATTTTGCCAGCACAGCTCTGTCAAATATTGTTAGTTTGGGTTTTGTTAATATACACCTATATTGGAAAGTACTTGAAATATAGACCTCATCTTTGCCTGTTTCTCCCTAAAAATAAAATGAAGAGCCTTTATTTTTGCTTACACTCTTCAAAAACCTTATCTAAACTGCAGTGCTGTTTTGACTTAGCTGTACACACAAACAAATAGGACTGACAGATCCCCAGCTCCATCAGCAAAGATGACTATTTATAGTAGCTGAGGAAATAGTCTGGTTTATGTAATTTTTACAATGTCGTTAGCAGTGACAACACAGAGAATGTCCTTTTGCAAATATAAGCAATACACCTTCCGT
This sequence comes from Corythornis vintsioides, assembly GCA_025447755.1. Classification (NCBI taxonomy): domain Eukaryota; kingdom Metazoa; phylum Chordata; class Aves; order Coraciiformes; family Alcedinidae; genus Corythornis; species Corythornis vintsioides. The sequence continues at coordinate 77,366 of JAOEGS010020774.1, forward strand.
GCAGTTTGATTGCATGACAGGACCAGGGATGTAATTTTAGTAGTGAGGGTGAAAGATTAATATGCTGAAAAAAAATAAAATTAGAAATTAACCGTATTCAAAGCTAACTTGTGAGCTTTGTATTTGGATTCCAACATCTGAGAGGCATGTAATTCCAACAGCCACTGGGGACCTGCACAGTTAGGGTTTTATCCCTTTCTTTTTCGTTTTTACATGTCCCAGGCTTGTGAATGACTCAGTCTCTGGAAACACACAATTCCATTTTTTCACAGCAAAACTCTTATGGAATGTGACATGATGCAGTGCAGCACAATGCCAACAAACACTAATGATTTTAATTATTTACTCTAGAGCAATAAATAGGGAGATTTCACGCTGGCAGCAACTGAAATAAACTATTACAAGATTTCCTGGTAAACGCAGAATATTTCATGACTTTGGATCAACTGTTGTATGTGCTGCCACCCATGTGCCCCCAGACAGAGGCACTGCACAGCACAGAAGTAGTTTGCCAGCTTTCCCTTTGTTCCCTCCTCCTTACCCCATCCTCTTTTTTTTTTTTCTGCCTTTTAAGTTTTAACAAAGCCATTCCTGTTAAATACCTCCAAAGCAGAACGTAAACTGGTGTGACAATTCCACTGACAGCTGCGACTGACGTGACGTCTGTCACAGTGATTAATACCTACAGCCCCCGCCCCAGCCACCGCGCCTACAAAAGCTGCCTGATTTCGTTTGGGGAAAACCATGGGTGCAGTTAAGTGTAAAATCTCTCTGCACAGGTGGAAAACCTTATTCCCTTTGGCACGGGAATCTGATTTGTGAGAGCAGGGCTCCACGACCTTTCCCTTCAGGTTCTATGTGACATTCTCAGAAGCACGATAGCAGAAGGCTGAACTCCAAATAATTCTGAAACACACATAAAACTTTTCTATTTTTATTAACACTCGAAGAGGCCACTAAAAGAAAATCAAAACTATGAATCTGTCAAGATACCCCTCAGCAACACTGTGCTTTGTTCACAAAAGCACCACGATGGAAGGGCAATATTGTTTATACAGTGTGTTTGTCTGTCTATTCATAACACCTCCACCCCTAAATAACTCAGTGCTAATTAACACAGTCCCTCTGGCAACGCACTTCTGAAAGGAAATGTTCATGACAAATCTCATTTACAGTTAGTCTCATTTATCTCATTCTGGTTTTTTTTGCTTCTACATTTTATAATATAAATCTCTAGCATGTAACAAATATCAACAAAACTATAAATACATATATATCTAAATATTAATAGATCATAAAGACGCTTATACATCTTCTAATGTTAATTCTTTACCCTATTCTTCTGAATGTATCCTTGTACATCTCACTGCTATGTTACAGATAGACAGATGTGCACATATGTATACAGCACTATAGAGACAGGAAAATCATATTATTGTTAAAAGAATTTTATATTCTCTTAATTCCCACTCTTAACATTTCTTTTTTTTTTTCCTACCAGGAGGGAAATTGCCTTTACTGGCATCATACATTAAAGTGATGCTTGCTGCCCATCACCTTTCATCTTGGAAAATGGGCTAATTTAAAATGAATAATATTACAGCTTCTGGTAGAACAAAGACTTTTCTGGAAAAAAAACTAACAAAACCAACAGGTGAAACCCACAACTGTATCAGAATTATTCTTCATTATCCTAGTGCTTATTGTAGTTTTCTTCAGTAGAGGAGAAAACTGAGGAAAAACATTACACCAGGCCACACAGAAGTTTTTGTGAAGTGCATTAACACAGAAAAAAAATTTGAAAGAGGCTTATCTATTTCTGTAAGACCTACATCTTAGACACTAGTCTAGAAACTGCCCATGTGTGAAACCATCACTGGATTATTGATACCTCAAATTACACCAACAGGGAGATTTCCAGATGCACAAACATAAATTAGATACCATCTTGCATTTGCACCCAAGTCACTGTCCCACTCAGTGACATCTGCAACCTTCACACATTCACCGTGAAAATTTTAAAATCAAGTCCTGAATTAATGGTATTAGTGCAGAGCCCAGAAGCCAGTTGCTTAGCTTGTTTAATAATGTACTTCGGAAATTCATAGTCCTGGCACTAACTGAACACCAATATTAGCTGAAGATTCCCTTTGCATGTGGCTCTTCAAGAGAGAGACAGTGCCCTCGGATAACACTTTGGCATAAAGCGTGTGACTTTAAAGCTCAGTTAGATTATCATGAAAGATGAATTTTCTAAGGTTCTTTTCATTACTTTCTTTAAGTGCTCTTGACATTCCCTGAAGTAGTTTAGGAGAGCTTCCTAGGAAAAATGTCAAAATAAAATAATAATGTTCTTATAATATTGTTCCACGAAATGTGAACACAGCATGATTTAGAAATGAAGATCAGCAGCTCAGAAGGATGTTGCACACATACAGATGCCTATATATTATCAAGGGCTTCCATGTGATCAAAACAATAAACAATACTTCACATATGCATTGTCAAAGTACTAGAACAACTGATTGGTGTTGAAAATGGATTTATGTGACCTTCAAGTATGGTGACAATATTCTTTTCAACTGTAATATGAAACTTTTGTTTCAAATACTGGCAGTTATTCGCTGAGCAAAACAATTTATACTGGCTTCATATTTGTAGCATTTGCTATAAAATTTATACCTCTTCAGACTCTTTTTAAACAGATCCAATCAAGTTCAGTATGGGGTCATATTAAAACACTGTCTTGCTTTTTTAGGGACAATCTTGTTAAAACTAGTTAACTATCTTCCACATGCACCAACTGCCACAACTCTGTGAGGGTGACAAATGTTTTCATGTTTAATTAAAGAGGTTATAATAAAGATATATTTTATTATCTATAACTCAAGAACTATGTGTTGTAAAGAGTTGTTTCTTTTGTTCCCTTCATAGTTCCAGAGCCTCCCCTACCCACCCCTAGCTGAATGATGCAAAGTCTGGAACAGACCCATCATAAACTACAAGCTGTAAATTAAACAGTGGGAAGAATAACTGGCTGGAGAGTTTTAGGAATGCTATCATAACACACGCTCTTCAGTCTACTGTGAGGGAACTTCTTTAAAAAAACACATTTCTGAAGTAGAAATACAATTACTTAAAAAAATTTATTTAAATGGATAATGATTCGATATTTTTAGCAATAATAATTAAATTTCACAGAATATTTTTATTCATAGAATTGTGGATTACTTACTTTTATTCTCAAGGTTCCCACTTCACTTATTTATTAAATAGATATCCAAATTACAGGAAAGAATCATTTAAGTCATCACTGGCCATCATGCCTGCCAAAGAATAGGACAGATGGCTCATGAAGGATGAAGCCCTGACTTGGTGAAGATGACTGCAAAACTCTGAAAGACTTTAGTAAGGCTGGAATTTTACAACCCATCTCTGATAAAAAAAAAAAAAAAGAAAAAAAAAAGAAAAAAAAAAAGTACCTTAACACTTGAGGGGAACTTTAATAGTGGAAAAACCAAGCAGGACTTTTATTTTTCAGTTCTGGTGATCAAACCATGACAGGGACAGATCTGTGTTTGCCATTGTGAGTCTAGCAGCCTACCTCCCTCTCTGTCATGGAAAGAAATGTGCAGAAACTCCCACAGAGATACACTGCCCTTGATCTGCCGAAAATCTCCTGTATTGTCAATACTCTCCTTGATCTGCCAGGTAACTCTTGATGTCAGCGGCAGTTTTGTGCATGGTGTGGGCAGTGTATGGCTCCTAAGGAAAGTTTTAGAAGCTGGGAATGCATTGAGATTAATCAGGATTTGATGCCTCAGTGGGGAAAAACAAACGAGCAGGGATTGTGGATACAGTCAGTGAGGAGAGTGTGACTGAAGCCAGAAAAAACCATCACACTGAAAAATTACAAAGGAAGTCAGAGAAGAAGAGCAAGAGTGAGGCAGGGGAAGGTTGGCCTTGAAGAAAGCATCACTGATGGAAGGATGAGATTGTCTTAATCTCTACAATGTTATTTCTTCTCAAGTATTGATTTTCACCTGAATCCTTGATCTTCCCCCCATCAGCCAAATCCAGCCAAATCCGAATTCCCCAAGCCCTGTCAAACTGTCCTTAAAACCAGATCTTACAAGCTATATAAGCCAGGGGGAAGTAGATACGCAGATTTCTCTGCACCTCTCTCCTACCAACTCCAGTCTGTTATCTAATGGATGATTCATAGGCAAAGTACCAGGGTGCTCCCTGAAGTGAACCCAGAGACCCAACTTTGATGAGGCTTTCTAGGCCAAGAGATGGCCTGACCTCAGAAAATCTCTGAGGAGCAGGAAAGTTACTCTTCATTTCTTTGACTTTATGGTAGTAAAGCTGTCAGTTACAAACCCCTGAAGCTTTCTGTGTAACTGCACAGTGTGTAGTGGAGGAGTAAAGTGATTTCCTCCCTATCTGGGACATGATGCTTTTAAAATAATCTATCTGGTATGTGCTGAGAGCCAGAAACACAAATAATATTTTTTTATTACATAGCAACTTTCACCCTAAAATCTCCAAGTAATTTACAGCATTAATTAGTTAAGAGCATCTGATAACAGGACTCCATATTACAATGATTATGACTATAATTAAAGGTAATGAAATGATGAAAGGACCTGTGCTCAATTTGTACATTAAAATAGTGAACTCTGAAGTAACAAAACCAAAGACGAACACAAATATTTGTGACTGAGTGCACATGAACTTATGTATTTTATTTTTTCTGGGCCAGTAATGCCTCTAGCTAGGAATGTTCCTGTTTGAGATCTCAGATTTGGTAAAAGCTTTGCTGTGGAACAGAGATTAATACCAGAAAAGGAGCAAAAAACTGAGAACAGTAATGCATGCAGGGTTCTGTGGTGTCAATTAAAATCGGATGACTGAGCTTAGATATTTCAGGTTTTCAAAAGGAAAAGGTTTGGTTTGCAGCAATGGGAATTCTTCAAGATCTGTTATCCATTTTGGTTCCATTGTTGATGACCATATATTGGATGCATTCAGGATCATTATCTTTCATACAGATACATTTGCTAAGTCCAAGGATGCACAGTGAATATGCTTTTATTCCCGTGTAGGAGGCACAATGGGCAGTGTGGATCAGCAGTTGCTTAGCCTCTCTATAACTGCCAATTCCAGATACAACATGTGCTGTTGTGGCAGGGTAGGAAGGCTGGCCAAGAGACAGATATCTACAAAGGTCAAGATATTCAATTGGAGTGAGGAAAGTGCAGAACTAGAGAGACTATATGATCAAGATTATGTCTGGAACACAGCTTTCTTGAGGTAGTTTTGTCATGACTCTTAGAAACAAGTTATTTTGAAAACAGCAGAAATACTGTGTGTCTTTCTGATGGTTGGCTGGTGGCACCCATGTTTTGGCTGACCTGCAGGCTACTGACAGTAAGAGTGGTTATCAGTGCAATTCTCCCTGTCCTTTCTTCCACAGAGGCACTGATTTCTATAAAATCTGTAAGAATTTGGTATCATTGAGACCTCTGACTGCCATCAAGCAGATGAAATCGTTCAATAGCTTAAAACAATGTCCAGAATGTCAGGTAGGCAGGCAATACAGTTATTTAGGCCTTATTTTCCTAGGAAACAGATAAAAAATAAAGTGATAGCACTAATAAAGACAGTTATAAGAATTTTGAAACACTGCTTAACAAACTTACCAAAATAATATTTTTTATTTGGTTACTACATATGTACACAGTGTATAGTTTTCTTTAGGTAAAATGGGGAGAAAAAGAAAGGGCTGATGATCATTTTTCTGTCTTGGAGGAAGTCCCTTTTTCTTTAGGAATCACTACAAAAGCTTCAGTTAAGTCACACATCTCCTAAGTGTCCTTCAGTGCAGAAAGAACCTTCTTCTTTCTCCCTCTAAAAGACTTAGTATCTCCATGAGATAGTCCATAGATGACAGCATGCAGATTATGATGAAGGACGTCTCCAGTCAAATGGCTTCCTCATAATGATCAAAAATGTCAGAATTGTGTATGAAACACCAGGAGCCATCAAAATTGTATGTATTCTCTATAAGCATACTACAGTCACCAAAGTGTGCAGTCTAAACTTCCCTCTGGAGTCCAGTGGAAATCAACAGATCCTGAGAATTTACGGTAATTAAAAGTTTATATCACACCACTGATGTCTGATAATTAGCCATTCAGAACTAAAGGCTGGCAGATTAATAACACTTCTATCCAAATAAATCAAGACACTTTGATTCATCCTCTCCAGAAGCTGCCTCTGGCTGTCGCTGCAGGCATCCTTCATTAGAGACCACTGTCTCCAGCAAATCAAGCAAGGATCCATGCAAAAGCATCAATAGTATTTCTATCTCTTAGCTGACTTGGAGTTACTGATAAATATTCTACTGACTCCAACCAGATTTATTACACACAAAGCAGGCCAAATGGAGAGGTCTGGAAGCAGCTTATCTGCAGGTGAAGGCAACTGACCATTTACAGCTGCATGAGCTGTAAAACGTGGAAATTCAGCATTGAGCACAACAAAGAGAACAGGGTCATTTTCTAAGGGAAAATTAGCAAAGACTCTAGCTTGCTAGTGATCCAAACAGCCTTTCATAAGCTTTCATATGCTGTACATTTCTGCCACAGAAACACACAGTGCTCTAAGCCGTGGTGTGCAAGTGCACAGCCTGCCCGATCTGTCTGAGGCCAAAAACACTCACCTGTGCAAAAGAGATGGCTACTGAAGGGGTCAGAGCTGTGGCAGCTGGAATAGTAGTTTTTGATGATGGGATATAATACTGGGTTGCTATCTACTGCTCAGATCTCAGTACCAGAAGCAATTGTTCTTTAGTTCTGAGCCAGGGTCAGAGTTGCACCACCGTGATTCCTCACAGCTCTGGCAAAATACAGCTTGAGCCATGGGGACCTTTGATCAGCAGCAAGAAGGAGAATTGTGACTCTTTATATGGAAAAATCCCAGGGGGTCACTTGCCTTTTTTTTTCTTGTAGCTGTCAAGGCTGCACTCGTGTACATACCACGTTCTTAGGTTTTACCTTAGGCATTTGATCCTGATCTTTCTGAAGACCTGCCCACATATTGCTCTAATACAATTTATAGAGGCAGCATTCAAGTCTAGACAAGACTGGAAAGAGGACTCCAACAAGATGTGAAGGGGGAAGAAAAGAAAGTGGGTGGTGTACTACAAAACAGTCAGACATCCAGAGCAAAGTATTCTGAGCTAAAGCAAGCATGTAAAATGATCAAAGTCTGTGCAAAACTGTGTTAAGACATTATTGGTCAGACATCTGCTTCTACACCAATATCCAGAAAAGATATATCTTTGAAACATTCCAAAAAGAATTGTGGGGTTTGGTGTTTAGGGTTTGTCTTTTTTTTTTTTTTTTTCATTTCAGATATTGATTTATGCTATGACTACTCCCACTAGCTCAAGTTTCTGAAACAAATAACCCAACTGGTAGAGAAACTTAAACACATGGAGTTATCATGTTCTCATCTTTTGGCTAGTACTATTTCCTTTTTCTAATTTATACTAACTATACTAAAGTTGTCAAGAAAATAGTACTCTCTTGGCAAATCAGGATGAATGCAAAGGAGCAATCAACAACATATATAGCACACAAATCTTTTCACCTAGTCTCCCAGGGACTAGAAGTAAATTCAGGTTTGGATAGAATATCCCCAAGGATTTACACTTATAGAGATATATATAAACTCAGTAAAAACATGAAGTGTGAATTAAGCACTTCATCAAAAGCTTATTTTGGTTTTCAACAAATAACAAAATTAAAACTTCTTCTGCCCACATGAGTCTGAGTGTCTGGATCTTTCTTGATAAAATTATTCATGGCATATTAGAGCCTGTCGGTATGTTTAACCAGAAAAAAAGACATATCATTCCTAGATGAGATCTAAACAACTTCATTATAAAAGCTGTGAGGGAGTCACAGTACAATAGGAAGAACAAATGTAGTCTGCAGTGGTTTTTTAGTTCTTTCTACACCATTGACTTACCAGAGGAAAGTGCTACTAATTACACCTACTTGCATTGATTATTTTTTTTTCCTTCAGGATGGATTACCTTGTCTTCCCCTGAATCTAATGATTTAAATTACAATGCAACCACAGTCTGATGGAGGTTGGAAGCTACCCTTGAAAGAAAGATATAAAACATGACATTAAAAAAGTCCTCTTTCCCTATTAACTGCTCCTCCAAAACAGGCTGACTAAGATTCAAGTGATGTGATTAAGCAAACACTACAGTGACATAATATACCTCACATTACAGGAAATGCCAGATATATTTCTTGTGGCTAGATAAGGTTCAATGATCCAGATCTGGATCAGATATGAGCTTGTTTACACCAATGTAAATCCAAACTAAATTCCACTGAAGCCAAAGTATTAGTTAGATCAGAATCTAGTTCATTAAATCATAAATGATTACATTTTTAGGCATACTCTTCTTATCTCTCTCCTCCTTTTCCCCCCTTACAGACTCCAGTTTTGCAGCCAGGACCATGAGGATCATCTAAATGAAACTTATATGCTATGGGTCATAGAATATCTCCCAATAATTTCTACATCAAACCCAGTAATTTGCTGTTGTGGTAGAAAAGATCAAACATTTCTACTGATTTTTTGGTTTTTTTTTTTTCATTACTACTATCCTTGAAAGAGCTCAGTAATTGAGACAATTGCTGTGGTAACATATGACACCCAAACCTGATCATAATTAAATCAGTGGTAAAATTTCTGTCTGGTTCTCCTTACCAGTCAACATCGCTTTCTCTTCATGCAAGATTTTATCTTATCTACAGCCTGGGACTTTTGTCTAATGTGACTGTTATGAGGTCAAGCTGAGATGGATCTTAAGGAAAATTTCCTGACTATTGGATTATCTGCTTCATAATTTACAGGCTATTATAGTAATTACAATTTGTTTATTTTATTTTACTCACAGATCATTCTGTGCCACCCTTTTGCAATCAATTTTGCCATTTTACAATCAATGACTAAATACTTCTTAATTCCTGGCTCCATATTCACACAGACAGTTAAGAGTATTTTCCCATGTAATAGTTACTAAATCCATTAAAATTGGAAAAATTTACATCTTTTCATTAAGAAATAATGCAAGTGAATACACAGTCAAAAATCTCATTAAAAACACTACAACAAATAGTCCAGTATGTATTGTAAGCAACTGATTCAAGCAGTGTTGAGGTTTTGGCAGCACGTTGAAGGAATCGTGGGGTGGGGGAGTGGGAGGGTTGGTTAGAATGAGGAGGAAGACACTACAAATGTTTATCTGGGTGATGTATAGAACATATATAAAATGGTAAGAAAGAGATCTGATAGTCAATACACAGCACAGGAATCAATATATGCCAAGGAAACAAATGTCTGTATCTCTGAGATGCCAAAGCATGCTGAATGCATGTGTATAAGTGTATACATTGCCCTCAGGCTGCTGCAGAGCTAATCTCATTGTCTGGATAAACACACATTTACGCACTTACTCTTTCAATGTTATCATAGAATGTGTTTTTACATTTGTTCTTGCTTCTTTTTCTCCTATTCTGTTAAATTTGCAATAAATAAAATTAACTTCTCCAAGTCAAGTCAGCTTTTCCTCTGTTGGTAATCGATCAGTGATTGCCCTGTCCTTATCTCAACCCTTGAGAGTTTCATTGTTGGTTCTTCCCCATCTCCTTGAGGACAGAGAGTAACAGAATGGTTTGATGGGCACTCGAAGGCCAGGCAAGGTAAGCCCACCACTCACCAAACCCATGCCTCTCCAATTCAGTCACAAGGACATTGTGTGGGACCATGTCAAAGGGCAGGGCAGGATAGATGGCATCAGTTGCTCTTCCCCTTACCACTGCTGGAGTCACTCCACTGTAGAAGGCCACCAGGCTGATGAAGTCTATTTTACATTTTGTGAAACCACTCTGGCTATCTAATCACCACATGCCTAGACATAGCTTCCAGGAGTATCCATTCCATGATCTTACCAGGCACAGATCCCTGACTGGTCATTAGCTTCTAAGGTCCACCTTTTTACCTTTATTGAAAGTGGGTGTGATATTTCCCTTTCTCTAGTCACTGGGGTCTTTTCCTGACAGCCATGACTTTTCAAATACGATGGAGAGCAGCTTAGCAACTCCATCTGCAAGTTCCCTGTTAAGTGTAAGTTATTACCATATGAGTAATAATGCTCACTATTATACTATAGGATGAAGGAAAAAGTGAGAAAGTCCAGGTCCTGAATGCCAAGGGGCAGCCTTGACCTTATAATACAAGTGCTATTTGCCTTGACTGACCTTGTATGTAATTTTTGCTTTCTTTTCCATATATTCCTACTTTTCTGCAGCCTCCACTAGCTTAGGCATTATATAATCAGTGTTTTGAAAGCCATGAGAATTAAAGGCTCCTAGAATCTCTTTCCCTGTAGATTATTTTCTTCATCTGCATGATCTTAGTGACATATGTAAAATTCATGGCCTAGATTTTAATGATGGTGACCTTTGGGAGTTACAGTTGAGTCGATGCCATTTTAAACATGAGCCTGCTACTGTATTATATCGTTGCAGCTGTAGCCAAGTGAAAGGGTGACAAGTGTAATTACTAGCTCTTTCCTTGAAGGCTCTTAGTCTAAGAAAATGTAAGATGTTAACAAAATGAGTGCATGGGTGTGCCATGACCTTATATCACTGAAAGAAGTGGAAGCATTTTAGTTTTCAACAAAATCAGATGTGTTTGGTATAGAAAACAGAAGTATGCAGTACATAAAATGAATATGCACTGCACTATCCACTATTCTGTATGTTTGCATTCTTTTGGAATTGGAAATACTTTAATAGATTTGCTTTAAATCTTTTTTTTTGAATACTTGCAACAATTTTCAGGTAGAAAGTATCACTGTGTTTATTGCTTCACATTAAACATGGCCAGTTTACAAGCTGAACTTAACAAACCAGAGGACATAACCTGGACAGTGAGAGCTAAACTGGATTCTTTGAACCTTAGATATTATCACCATTCAAACATCTGAAACAAAACTGATGTAAAGACAATTTATTGATTTTACTGGGTTTACCTAAGTGTATGTGATTGGAATTTGGTTAATTATTCCACTGAGGCAGCCCAAAAAAGTGCAGAAGCCTCAAGATATGGTCCCTTCCTCCTTGATCTTCTCCTTCAAGTTTACTTCCACCAGCTGGCGGTGGCCCTGAGGCTCTTACCTCATAGCATTGAAGCTGCTCTTAGAATTTCAAAATCCTACTCATGTCTCTGTGGGAGATACCTGTTTGCACAGGAATAACAGAAGAAAAATTAGATTTCCATCTAAACCATGACAAAGTATTTGAGAATGTATCAAGGTTCAAAAGGTTTCAATAATGAGGATGGCTACATACATCAGCAATTTTTATAAAGTAGAAAATTATCTCTGTGGTGCTAAATATTTTAATCAACTTTTCATCCAGAAATCCAAGTCTCTAACAACAGTGAAAGAATTATTTTTAGCATCCAGTGAAAGACATTTAAAAAGGTAGGCCCTTGAGCAATGGTGTTCTTTAAAAAAACTAGTACAGCACACACAGACAGGAGAAACTGCAGCTGAAAAGGAATTTGACAAGTGCTGCTGCAAAGTATTTCTCAGAGATGTTAAATGTCTCTGTTCCTGCAGTGTTTGGATTTTGCTTCAACATCCTTTTGCTATTCATTGTCAGTGCAGACTAATTGTATGTTACTGAAGCAATTTTGACTGTGGAGCTGTTTCACATACTGCACCATATTTTACAGTTACTTGCATAGTTATTACTGGGTTTGACCAGAGGAGATCTTGATGGTGTAATGAATTCTGTATGGAAGAGACTCTGATCTGTGGTAATTTAGCATTAGTGTAGAATAAATCTGTTAACTTCAGCAGACTTGTGCTGCTGTAATTCCGATGGGAGTCAGATCCACGCTGGGCGTTCATAAAACCACTCAGTGCTGCTGCTGGAGCTGCTGGAGAAAACCAGACCTGCTCCTTATGGAACCGACACCAGCAGCAAGGCTGTCACCTGCACTGTCCTATGGGAAGAAAAACACATCCATGTTGAGTGCTCAGATACTATTTTGCTGCTAGGGACCACAGAACTACCTACATAGCAAGCAAGAGGCTCAGCCACACTGGTGACACTGGGCTATACTGGGTATCTCACATGCATAGTGGTTAAAATCCATCACAGATTCTCACGCTGTAAAGACTATGCTGATGCAATGCTTTCAACTGAGCTCCAGTTTCCCCTTGCCAAGGAAGTCAGGTTGATGTTAATATAGTCAAATGATTACATCAGTATTAGCCACTTACAGACTAGCTCTCTAGTCTCAGCCAATGCTCTAGGCTCCTTCTACAGGTGGTGAAGAGACCCAAATATTATTACAAGTTTTTTTCTAAAATGGCATGAGCCACTTTGTGCTTTTAGAATACATAAATTACTTCCAACCCATAAACTTGGTGTTTACAAGATTTTGCTTGGACAAGGGGATAAACAATCTTCTTTTTTACAGATGGCTGAGATGTTTCTTCAGTAAGAATGTGAGGAAGGAGGGTTTGTAAGCATGGCAAACATGGGCAGGTACCCTGAAGCCATTCACAAGGACTGGAGTGCCTGCAGAGGAAGGCATTGATACTGCTAGTGGCAGACTGGCAGTCTTACAGGGAACAAGGTAAAGAATAAGGATCTGAGTGACAATTTGGAGCTTGAAAAGCAAGCAAAGGAAAGCCAATACAAGGAGTTAATGAAGAACTGGTGATAAACAGAATAATAATACAATTGTCATGGTTGGAAAAGACCTCTAAAATCATTGCATCCAAGCATCAACACCTCACCATCCTACTAGATCCACACTGCTCTGAGCAGGAAAAAGGGAATTCTCTGTGGGTTCAGGTGCCCAAACCAAAGAAGGCTATAAGAAAGCATAAAAGAGAAAAAAAAAAAAAAAAGAACCTGAGTAAAGCAAAGCAGCATAGACTGGAAAGCCCAGATGGTGTACTTGAGTGTACTTGGTCACAGGCACTGAAGAGTTCATGAAAGCTGTGAATGTGTAACTACAGGCAACCGTCAGCTCTGACATCTGCATTGCCAGATTCCCTCACTTTTAGGACATAAAGAACTTATTTTGAAGTGAACACTTCAAATAATAGTAAAGATATTGCTGTAAATCTTATTCCTCAGCTGTATTTCATCAATTTTACCTTATATACTTCTATCCTTTACTTGCTAATGATGCTAAATTCAGTATTTCATAGACCTCTAATTCTGCTTTTTTTACCCATCTATAAATGTCCAGTTCTACAGGCTAGGGCTAGTATTTCTGTAATTGTCCCCAACAGCTCTCAAGGCCAATGCAAGGATGAATAGAGTGAAACAGCCTCACTCTATAGTGCATCTTGAGCAGGTTTTCAGTGCTCTGTGGCCATCAAACCAAATCACCATTCTTATTTCACATTTTTGATTTAGGTAACTCTTAATACTTCAAGAACTACTAGAATAAGAAGAGTGCCATCAAAACATTTTTTGTGAGTCCCCCAGTTTGCTTCTGAGGGAAAAAAATATTTATTGTATTTAGTGAAGCTCAGTAGCACAAGATCACGAACTCAGGTACGACCTGAGTTTAATTATGTGTCATGAGCTTTCACAGGCTGTCTCCTGTACTTAAATACAGGACAAGTCAGCTCCACTTCTGTTGAAATTTTTGAGAAACAGGGGTGTTGATCAATTCTGAAAATCAGGTTTTTCTATCTCAAAAGGTCTTGATGGAGCAGGACTTGGATTCAAGTACAAAACAAAACAAAAAAATATATATAAAGTGTCCTTATGAGGCATTTTTAATAGCATTTCCTGACCTGAACTGTCATTTTCATACTCCTCATTCACTGCTTATTTCATAACTACATAGTAAATACAGATAACCAAACCTGAAATGTATTCTGTCTGGTCTTATTTCACAGATGGCTGAAATGTTTCTTCAGCAAGGACTTGAAGAAGGTGGGTTTGTAAACATGTCAAACCTGAGCATCATTTTGGCCAAATATTTGTTCCAATGTGAGTCACCAGAGTGCCCAGGTGTCCAAAAAGGCCAATGACATCCTGGCTTGTATTAGAAACACTGTGGCCAGCAGGAATAGGGAGGTGATTGTCCCCCTGTACTTGGGGCTGGTGAGGCCACACCTTGAACACTGAACTCAGTTTTGGGCCCCTCTCTGCAATAGGGACACATAAGTGCTGGAGTGTGTGCAGAAAAGAGCAATGAGGCTGCTAAAGAGCCTGAAGCACAAGTCCTCTGAGGAGTGGCTGAGGGACATGGGGTTGTTTATTCTGGAGAAGAGAAGGCTGAGGGGAAACCTTCTCGCTCTCTACAACTGCCTGACAGGAGGCTGGAGCAGCACCAGAGAGAATGGATGAAAGCTGCTCCAGGGGAGGTTTAGCCTGGATAGTAGGAAAGATTTCTTCACCAAAAAGGTTATCAAACACTGGATATCAAACATTTCCCAGGGTAGTGGTGGAGTCGCCATTCCTGGAGGCATTTAAATGGCGTGTGGACCTGGTGCTCAGGGACATGATTTAGTGGTGAGCTTGCAGTGTTGGGTTGAAGGTTGGACTAGATGATCTTTAAGGTCTCTTCCAACAAAAGACATTCTCTGATTCTGTGGTCTTAAATGTAGCCTTCCTTTTTTCCATGCTGATTTCAAAACTGCAAGAGTGGCACCAGCTCTGAATGAATTTTAGAAAACTATGGTCCTTGAACATTCCATCTTCTTACCATGTAAATCCATTATAGTATTTGAACTAATCCTTTTGTCAAAAGGATTCCTGGGAATTCCAAAGGGCAGCTAGTTTTACTATGTTCTTATTCTAGGCAGTCTCTGAAAACTGGATGTGTGGCTCTTAAGAAAGTAAAATTCACTCATAGGGAGCTCCAAATAAAGAATAATCTCCCACATAATCATTTCTGCAAGTCTGCAGGGGTTGGTCTAAGGTTCAGTAGGTGTCCTAGAGCTTACAACCATGCCTCTTTGTTTCCCTTGCTTGAATAAACATTTGATAAAGGAAAGATGAAGAGAAATGTTAATCCTGAATTTGTATCTCAAGACATGCAGAGGTGAAAGAGAGAGAGAGAGAGAGAGAGAGATCTGGCTAGATTTTCTTACAAGGTTATAAGAAAAATAAATCCAAAGATACTAATCAGGGGAATTATCTCTCCTCTTATCTAAATAGCTACTTTAATGCAAAGTCAAGAAATAATTGGCCTTCTAGGAAGACTTATGTTTGCATAAAAAAGAAGATATACAGATGTACTCAGATGGAAAAAAAAAAAACAACAACATAAAACCAACAAAAAAAAAAAAACCCAAAAAAACCACAAAACAAAACAAAGCAACAGTCAAGAATGGGGACAGCTTCAGAAATTTATAGAGCTAAGGGACAAATCATAGAAGGGGCTGAATGGCTTCAGATTACTCCAGCAATTTACCAGTCAAAAAACTCTGAACATAAAAGAAGGCAACATGAGTCCTCATCTCACTGCTGACTGTGGCCATCCTTGTAGTCCACAGCAAGCTGTTTAACCCATACAAATCTTTCCATCTGTGCAATAGGCTAATGATATTTACCTACGCATGTCTTTGGGATTTAAACATTATTATTTTTAAAGTACTTTGAAGGTGAATCATGTTATGTGATTGTTAAATATTATTATTTCTAAAAATGTGACATATTGTTTGAGTTAAAGAAAATATTATATCTTTATCTTAAGAAGCTTGTCAGCACATAATGAACTGAAATTGTGATTGCCTAATATTGTTACTGCAGTTTCTAGTCTGAATGTTCTGTATTTATTGTTTGCATTGTACTGACGTATATTAAATTAACAAGATTACACTGTGTGTGATTGCTCTACTCTTGAGACCCTTAGGAAATGAGGCTGTCCTAGGGAGCAGTGTTTAAATAATATTATTTTATGCATTAGTTTATAAGCAAGGATGGTTATTTTTCTGCATCTCTGGATGTGTTCTTAATGTTATCTAATTCCACATTATGTTTAAACGAAACTTCATTGTTTTGAACGTTAAAAACGAGAGAGTGGAAATTATATAAAAATGGACTGCAGGAAGCAATCCTGCGATGGGAGCTGAAGGGACTGATTGTTCTACTTCATCTTTTCTCTCATGAACGTCTATTCTCTGCTGTAACATTCCTCCCTTGTATACAATTAATGCACACTGGGGAAAACAAGATTCTCGCTCTCTAGTGCATTCATAAAAGTATTTCCTATTATTTCATTGTCACGGAAAGAAGCACATGTTAGAAATCCATCACCCAGTCCAGCTTTAACCAACATTGTGTCTGATTCTGCACATCCAACGGCACGCTGCTCCTGCTAATGGGGTGGATGTTATTAACAGCATTTTCTGCCATAGTTCTGGACACACATGATTGAGGAGCTATCACAGTCCAGGAGCAATGCCCAATGGCCACACATGCAGCCACCCTGGTTTCTAGACTAGCAGATTTTCTTGCACAGATACAGGTTATTCCTCAACACCTAGTCTCATTGCTGGGGAAAGTTTCCATTCCAAGAACAGACATAACCAGACTGGAAACACTGGAGAGTGCTGCACAAACATATTGATGGCAACTGTGGTAATTTGAATACAAACACTATTTATGCCCAGACAGAACTAAGTTAAATACAGTTGCAGTTAAATGCTCAGTTTCCTGGCTTACACAACACTGTTTCTACATCCCTGAATTGGTCAGTGTGGAATCAGTATTCCAAGTGTCGGTGCTTTCCATACACCTTCTGGGGCATACTCCACAGCTTTTTATTCTTGCTTAATAGGATTTACTTGCCCATATACTCCAAAATGAGTACCATGTATTCTCTACTCAAAGCAAAGGTTAGAGGAGCAGCTGATGGTCCTCAGTATAGCAATCTGAAAGCCTTGCACCTCCACTCTTCTGTGAACTTAGAATTATGTTTTGCTCTTGTTTTAGGAGCTTTTAAGGCTCCAAATAAATGTGGACCAACTGACACTGCTTCCATTGCAGAAGCCGTTCATCTAGAATAAATTCAGCAGTCATTGACAGCTGAACTACATTGGACAAAGAAGCAGCAATCGAGACATTTCCATTTGAGGCAGGTAATTACAGAATATGTTAAATTATAGTGATTAAACACTGCTAAGAAGAAGCCCTAAGAAATCTCAAGCAACTTTTGAAGGGGGAAAAAGTTTAATTAAACAGCTGCAGGCCTCTTGCAATTGGTTTGATTTTTCCTCCCCCTTCCCTCCTCCCCTTATAAAAAGCAAGCAGGTTAATGAGAGACAAAAGGCAGATAAGGGAATGTAAGTGGATCAAGGGGAGCCTTGGGAAATCCTCAAACAATATGTCTGAATTTGGCATTAAATGGTTCATTTGGAGGTAAGTGATTAAATAGGAGAGGACTTTCTTTGTCATGGAAATTGGTCCTCGCTACTGTCGGACCTATGCTAATGATCTGAAACTCAAGAGAAAAGGATGATGGTGTTATAATGGTTTATAATACAGTACTTCATGTTGGACTATGAGGAATATTTGCATGAATACAGTCATGCAAGGAATCTGAACAGCAGTAGATTTTTGTTTGTCAGGAATTATTCTCATTGGTGTTAGAAGTTCACAACCTAGACAATGCAGGCTGGCTATGCATCACCTTACAGCAAAATGTGCCATTTTTAGTCACAACAGTGAGAAAACAAAGGCCTTCCATAGCATCCTCTTTTCTTTTTTTTTTTTTTTTTCTGAGAAGTTTCAATTTCCAAGTCTATTTAAAATTATCCTGGTGATAGGGAAAACTATACTGCAGTCATTGGGGAAACTGCAAACCTATATTTAAACCATTTAAATCCTTTAGAGTCCTAATTTATATTTTACAATGCAAGCTATGTCAACAGTGACGTTCCTTCAAAGGAAAGCCTGCTTGCTCGGCACATCAGTGAAGAGTTTCAGGGTGATCACAGGTCCTGTTTCCAAATTAATCTACTAGTTCTCTTGACACTATGAGTGACTTTAAATTAAGCTCTCATCATATTGCCTCAAATGACTTGATACATTCATACAAAACCTGTGAAAGAGGGTTAAAATGCCTTTAAAATCTCATTGATGCAATGAGTTTTTTAAAATACTTTAAGCTTTCAAGTGAAGAATAGGCAGTTTCATATGTTTGTATCCAGAATCTTGGATGGAACCAGAAATAGCAACACATTCAAACCATTAAAAAGCCGGAAAACATCATTAAAAGGTCATCCCTTTCTGCCTTGGCTTCCTAGATGCCAGTGGAAGAATAACAAATGGTTATGGTTTCATTTTACAGTGTAGCAAGGAGGAATTGAGAATCCGCAGGGCCTCATCTGCTGTTTCTTAAGCAAACATCTAATGTAATTTTAAATTTCACTTCATCATTGTGATAGCTTCAAGCAAGGCTCTCCTGCATGCCAACCTTCCCTCTCAATGGCATACAGTCAGCGTTAGAGAACTGACAGAAACAGCTCCCTCTACATTATTAACTCCCCTATGCTGTGATTTGTGACACAGGGTACACTTGCAGGGACACAGCTCCTCATTCTTCTTCATTCGCTTTTAAGCATCGCTTTGTAGTTTGTGTGAAAGAAGTGCTGAACTAATTATTGTCCCAGTGCCAAACTACAAGGTTTAATATTTAGGTGGGTGAAGGTACAAAGATAAATGGTGAGGTCAATATTTTTGAAAGCATTGGAGATCTATTTTCTAGAAAACCTTAGGCCAAAGTAAAGCTTCATTTTCAAAAACGGTCCATGCATTTCAGAGTCTAAGTGTTCCCAAAAGTTACTGTGACTTAGGCTTGTACATAACTAGAGCCCTTCTGAAAAACACACCTTTAGTAAAATGTATTCAGGTGTCTGTCCCAGCAAGGTAGCTCTCTTTAAGTGCCAAGAGAATGAGGCTGCTTACCTGCTAGGCACTTTTTATAAATCCCCTGGGAACCTTTTTGCATTTTTATGTGTGTAAATAAATCTCACCTCTCCCTCTGACGTCCTTTAAAAGCAACAGGACTACTCACACAAGGCCACTGTGTAAGTATTGATAAATCCCTGATAATCAAATTTCCCAGTCATTACTGACACAACTAAGGCTGGATGGAGCAAGGCCAGCTCAAACACAGCCTACCAGCCTCAACAGTTTGACCCACAAGTGTTAAAGGTGGGACACAGACGTCTAGGAGATGATCTGCAAAGATGATCTCTGCTAACAGAGACACACCTGGCCAGCCTGAGGGCTCTTGCCATTGCAATGACCTATTCCTCTTATGGTCCAATGAATAAGGCCATAAGCATTAATTGGTGCTCATGGTGCCCAAGGACGTCTTAAGATGTACTTTTCTGGGCACTAAGCTGGAGTAGTAAAGGCACTGTGAAGACAGCATTTCTCTGGTACTGTCTTCCCTAACACAAAAAATAAATATCCCAAACAAACAAACAACAAACCTGTGCCACTTGGTCTTGTGAGATTTCCATTTCTCTACACTCACAATGAACTTGCCAGAAGCCTCCTCACTCCTTAGAATCACAGAATGGTTTCTGTTGGTAGGGACCTTAATCTATTTCCAACCTTAACTCAGACTGTAACTGATGGCAGTGGTTTGAACACAGAACTCTTGTCTCTACACTAAGTCTTACTGAAGAGAAAGGAATACATCTCTGAACACTGAAAATGTAATGTTAAGATTCAAGAGCCCAGAAAAATTCTTTGCTTACCACTTGCCAACTACATACTAGAAGACCATGCTTGCTATTTCTTCAGCAAATGAAGGTTTCGTCTCTTCATAGTCTAGAGAGGACAGAGTAGATAAAGAAGAGGGGGCAAACATCACACGTCCCATCAGTTCTCCCTTAAAAGAAAGTACTCAGTTGGCACCGAGACTTTTTCTGGGTTATCTGACACCTAACTATATGGCTTCAAGCAGCAAATGCAGAGGTAGAAAAAACTCCCCTGAGATGAGTGGCAGTCTAAAACTGCAGTATGATGTTTGATCAAAACTGACAGTCTCAACATCCTCTCTCTTTCCCTGGTACTCACATAAACTGAGGTTCCCCTTTGCTTAAAGAAACACATTAGGGAGAGAGAGAGAAAGAGAGAATTACAGGGCAGAAAATGATTATATAAAACAATCACCATGTTTTATTACGGAATAGCTGGTGCTGGCTCCAGGTCTGAGGATAGAGGGGGAAGAATCTCTAAATTAAATTCACATGATCCACTCTTGTTCATTCCCATGGTTATATAAGCTGCTCACCGGCATAAGCAGGGCATTTGTAAATTAAAAGGAGAAAATCAAGCCATCTTAGTACAAATATGTTTTGCTGATTAAGACTATTTATGTAAAGGTAAATAAATAACAAAATTTATAGCATAGTGGGGCAGGACTTCAATTAAACCCTTGTGGAATTTCACCTCTGGTTACGTCGGAGTTTGGAGTGCTTTAACAACAGAGCTGGGGCATATTATTGCCTTGCACAAAGGAGAATGATAACAGAATGTAATGAGTAACTTCTTAATTACTTGCTCTATCAGATGCAATGTTCTCCTCAGAAACAAAATGTCCATTGACTTTTACAAGGAATGGCTGGACAGATGCAGAATTATAGCAATAACACTGCCCTAACTCACTGAGGTAAATGCCTTCCCTGAATATCCAAACTTTAGGTCTTGTCCATTCTTAATGCAGACAATAGGAATTTTGCTTTTAATCTAAACATGAGTAGGACCAGACTCTTGAGAACAGCAAGCACTGGATGGATTTTGATGTAGGCATACACAGATCTCAGATAAAGTGTCATGGATGGAGGTCTTGGGCTGAGTTTAGCTTTAGGGATACTATCCAAATCCTCACAATTTCCTAGCAACAAGGTTCAAACCCTTCATTATTTGAGAGCTGTGAAATAAAGAAAAAAAAAATAACCGAATAGAAACTAGGTCTAAATGCTGAGTGCTATTTTCCATATAATGTTGGCAGGCTATAAGTTACCCCTTTAACTGTGAGAGGAAGCATTTGGGGCATAGCATGTGGGACCCCAAATACCGCAGACTCGGGCATTGCAATGATAAGTGGGAGCCTATTACGGAGAATTCACGATTCGCTAACTCCGGCTCCATACGACCGCTGCAGGATCCGCATTACCATCTGATCTCAGTGTTTGTCACTTGTCAAAAAATTGAGAACAAAGAGCCAATTAGCTGAGGTTTGTTTTCTTTTATTTTGCTGGAAATAAAAGCTGAGCTATGATACAAAACGAATTCCTGGTGTGTGTATGAGGCACTGAGAGGGGGGGAAAAAAAAGCAATAAACAAACATTTTTACAAAAACTCAAATCATTGTACTTGCAAAGCAAGGACAGCTGGGATGCATAATCAAGAGCATTAGAAAGATTTTATTTTATACAACAGAAACTTTCCTATTCTGGTGTTTGCTCTTTCAGTATACAGCACAACCACTAACTTCTACTGAAAATCTGCAAAGATTTTAAAGGCAGCCTTGCTGCAGTGAGAAAGGTTTTTGAGGCTATGTGAAAGGTAGTGGCAGGAATCTAGTGTCCAGGTGCATTTAAACCATTAAGATGACTGTTTTGCCTCTGCTAGAGATGATGATCTTAGACTGCTTTGTAACAATTTAATTAACTGCTCCTCCCCACCTTGTTTGCAGCAGGTAAAGAGACACTGGAGACGCATCACTAACATTTGAGTGCTGCAGCAGTAAAAGACACTGCAGCTGCCTCAGATCATGAAACAGCACTGCCTATATTTGTAGTTCCTAAGATGAAAGAGGAGCACTTATTTTCTAGTTTCATCTCCTGGGTAACCCAGTCCACCACGTTTCACTCCACTGAACAGTAAAATAAGAGTTTTGAATATAAATTGGAAAAACAAAGCAAGACAAAGCAAAACTATTTCAACCAATTGCAAAGACAGGGAAAATCTGATAGGGTGGAATAGAATTACTGAAATTATAATTAGGAGAGAGGCGTTGATACCCAGGACAAGAGGGTCAAAATATTTCAAAATATGACAAGAGATCTTTAAGAAACAGTCAAGAAGTGCTCAAGGTTTTGGTTCCCTGTCTTGGTTAAAGAGAACACCCAACACCATCCTGGAGTATGGGCTGAGCACTGACTGGTAACAAAAAATGATAGTCAAGGAAGTACCAGCAACTATTTAAGCAATATCAGCAAGCATTCCTGAGAGGCTTCCCAGTCAAGGATTAATCCAGTCCAACACCTGATAGCATCAAAAGAGTAATACTTGACTAGTTTATTAGGACAACATAATGAAATGAAATATTTATATATATATATATATACTGCTATATATATATATCACTGCTGCTTATGATGAAGGTGGAAGTAATTTGCTAAACACTCTACATTGAAAAAAGCAAAAAAAAATTTTTTAAATCCCAATCTGGATTCTAGCAATAATAATCAATTGATTTTTGTATTGATGGTTTGTTTTGTGTAATGAATTGACCAATAACTCCTTCTTGGACAGTATGACTTCCCATTCCTACTGATGGCGATAGGATTACGACTGACCCTTGCAGTGAGTCTTTTCATTCTGTTTTTAGGTTCTATATTGAATGAGAAAAACCTGCTTTTCCTACTATCACTACACTTTATTTTTCATTATGCTCTTCATGAGTTACTGAAGCTTATTATGTTTAAATAATAAAATAATACAAAACATGAGAGTGATTCTGTATAAACACAGATTAAAGTTCTTTACCCAGAGCCATGCTTAGGTCTCTCCTAAGGGAGGCTGAAGGGAACAGCCTGTGTGCATAGGGAAAAACACACTTCATGGTTAAGGACAACAGCCTTTCACACTGCTGCCTTTTAAATTGTAATGGGAATCAAGCAATGCTGATTTCTAAGAAAAAAAAAAAAATCCAAATTTGCTTTTGAGCACAAACACAGATAATTAGAGCACTTGCTCTAACAGGAAGCTGCATTAGAAAACAACTTTGCACTTTTGAGGATGCACACTGTGTTTCTTGTTATGCCAATTTATTTTAATTAATCAGAAAAAACATTTGTTTGAGGTATTAGCAAAGCTAGTGCTTAGCCTGTCATTTTGCCTCCCCTCTGAATGCCCAGAATGGCAATTCTAAAGCAGAGAACATCTGGTGCAAGGAGGACTCTCTCCTGTCACATTGCTAAAAAAGAGCAGAAGTTCAGTGGGCCAAATCTTTGTCCTTCCACTCACCTGGAGTAAAGTTGTGCTCTGCTGGAGTTCATCACTCACTGCACACAAATAGGATTTAACCCTTAACAAAGTGTGAAATAGTGCTCAAGCCATTGCAGAAACAAGTTCATTCTTTCCAGGAGGAAGATGAAACACCTGACAGACCACAACCTGTGGCTGGGATTTAACATTGGAGTGTCATGTATGGTGCTAGTTGGCCCAAAGTTCCATTGGGACACAGAAGGAAAGCTGATGGTCCAGGGAGACAAAAAGGACCAAACAAGTTTTGACTGCACCCAGGTGATAAGTACTGGAATACAAAGATAAGACAAGATTTTCTTTGGCATTTAAAGACAAAAAGGAACCAGAGGATGACTTATTCTCCCTTCTTGCTTCCTTACTCCATCTCCTGTTTCTGAAATCAGCACTAAATTTTATAATGTCTGCATAAGCAGCTGCTCCTCTCCAACAGCATCTGGAAAATGAAAACTACATCTTCCATGTTCCTCTAAATGTTTCATTCAAATAATTAGATTAACTGACTTGACCTCACAAACTGTTGTCCTTTACCTTGTCTACTTAACCCAAAAGAGTTGGATAAAAAAGAGGTTGGACCCCAAAAGACATGTGATTCATATTATTTCCTAAAAATATTTATTTCTGAATTTTAAAAATAAAATTAAATTTGTTACAAATTCAGTATTTTCATTATTAAAATTTCAATTAAAATGTATTGTAATAACAGATTTTGGATTTCATTAATCTTCAGTTTGAATGTCTGTATGTTTTCCATATTTAAACCTGTTTAAATAAAATAAAAGCACTGGAAACTTTATTTTACTGTTCTTTTTTTTTTTTTTTTTAACTAAAGTTAATGGGTAAATGGAGAATTCAAGGAGCTGGCTTAGCAAAATAAGCACCAACGATCTCTAGAGTGAGCAAAATGAAACGCAGGATTTGCCCTGAGACATGCAGCAAAAAAATGATGTTAATATCATTGGTAATAGCACCTAACTGGAACTGTTTGTCTTAGTTAACACTAACAAGCTGGGGGAAAAAAAGCAGTTATGACAGTTGCATAGCAACCAGAAGGAGGTAATGTGGATATTCCCCAAGGATGAGTGTGGCACAAATAAGGGACAGAGAAAAACTTGGCTCCAGCTGAGGTTGTTGGGTGGTACCAGCCTGACCTTAGACCAGCTCTAATCCAGCAGGCAGCGATTCCTGTGGCACGACGCTGCCAGCTCTCTGCCAGTGCCTCTTGCATGCCAACAGGCCAGCTATTAGCATCCAAATGCTATGAAAGCTCTCAGAATAAATAAGCAAGAAGACCAAGTTAAACAGTATGTGTGAAATGGCAGCATCATGCAAGAAGTTCTCCAGCCGAAGCAGTTTTGTCACCTGACTGGCTTTACATATAAGGAGATGCTTCATGCTACAGACTGAGAGCAAGAAGTGATCCATCCTAAACTCACAATGTGACAGCCCACAAAATCATCAGCAGGAGAGCCAGGCTTTCCAGGAATCACTTGAAAAAAAAAAAAAAGACTTGAAAATATCTGACCTTGCATATTCTGCTCACTCCTGCTAAAGTCATTGAACTCAGTCCCCAAGTCATATTGAACTGCTAATTTACTCAGTGCTCTCCTGTTAATACATGAAAACTATGACTTGAAACCTCCCCATCTCTCACACACTGCTGTGCTGCTGCCTATGCTGCCTAGTGGGTTTGGTAAATTATGACCATTACAAGGCAAGAATAATCTATCAAACAGAAGAATTAATCATATTTTTATAGAATCACAGAATTGTTGTGGCTGGAAGAGACCTTTAAGATCATAAAGCCCATCCAATAATCAGCACTGATAGGTCACCACTCAACTATGTCTCTGAGTGGTGTCTCTGATCTATACATCTTTTAAATACCTCCAGGGATTATGATTTTAGAAGGAGGAAAAAAACCTGTATGTTTCACGAAGAGCAAGCTTTTATTTTAATTACACACCCGTGAAGACCAAGTGACCAGAGAAGTGTAACCAAGGGGAAAAATTTGCCCCTAACCCTTCATCCTCTTCCACGATAATATTTTTTTTTTCCCTCTTCAATTTTTAACCTTCTCTGTCACCACCAGCACTAAAAGCTGCTTTTTTTCCCCCCTTTTGCTAGAAGAACAAACAAACAGTTGCCATTTCAGTCAAAGCAATGTTATTCTTCAGCTGGCTGGCACTGTTTTCAGCTCACAGGGCGGTCAGTTCCTTTGGCTCCTATCCAGCAAGTTGAATACACCATTCTGGCAGTAAGTACAACTCTGTTTGGGATCAGAAATCAGTGCTTCAGACCTGTTTCCAACCTGAGCGCTTCCAATTTACAGCACTCCAACGCCACAGGAAGTACACCAGGCCAATCTGAAACTCAAATATATTTGAAAGAAAGCTTTCTTCCATGCTTTTAGGTCTTTTTCTATCCTCTTCTTC
Organism: Corythornis vintsioides; assembly: GCA_025447755.1. Lineage (NCBI taxonomy): Eukaryota > Metazoa > Chordata > Aves > Coraciiformes > Alcedinidae > Corythornis > Corythornis vintsioides. Next base: position 103,176 of record JAOEGS010020774.1, read on the forward strand.
CTCCTCTCTTTAATGTTTGCAGGTTGAGATTTAATGCTCTTTTTTTCTGCCCCAAGTTTGGCTTTTGCATCAAGTACTTCATCCAAGTGAGCCATTTCCTCCAAGGTACAAGCAGTGGCAGAAATCACTGTCAGATCCTTATAATCTTTTCTTTTTTTTCTTTCTTTTTTTCTTTTTATCCTTTTTTTTTTTTTCCCACTTCCCACCTTCTGTATGGAGCACTCAGAGAGTTAAGAATTTTCCTAAAATTACAAAACTCATGTTTTTATAGACATGCAGTCACACAGTGCAAGATTTCGAGTCTCACAGTGCAAAACAGAAAACACAGGGTAACTTGTAATACAAGAGAAACTACATTTCAGTAAGTGCAAAGGCAAGCTGGAAGGATTAAAACTGCAGGATTTAAGACTCCTCTTATGTTCCAGTCCCTGGCACTAACAGCAGAATTCCACTTTGTTGGGATAAGGAATGGGGTGAGGAGATGCTTGTGAAAAGGGCAGTAGATGTGAATGCAAAGTTTGAGAAGCTGTATTAAGTGCTGTGTTTCAGTGCTCAGCTATTTTATTTTCTCTTTCCTCCCCTCATTTTTCACACCATTAAAATTCCTCATCAGACATCAGACTCAAGCAAACAAACATGCATTGTTCAGTACCAAAATCCACGGGCACTCGTATGGCTGCTACTGAAGCCACAGTGACACTTGAGCTGGGCCAGCAGAAAGCACTCAGGCGGCTCATGAAGGGAATGCCAGAGTGACAGATTAAGTACAAAATTAATCCACACGTTGTGTTTCGACTGCACAGGTGTGTCTGGGATTATCTTTCTGCCACACAAGTCACTTATGCCAATCTCTAAAGATCCTTTATTTTTTCTTTATTTCCCCAATCTATCTCAAAGAAGCTTTCCATGGCTACTGTGCTGAAAAACTTTCAGGGAAATTAATTCTGTAAAACTTCAAACGTTATAATTTCCTCTTGTACACAGTAATTTCTCAATCACTGTAGCATGCAAAAATTCTATTCTCTTAGCACTTGATCAGATGAAAGCTATCCACAGTCTTTGAAGGGACCCTAAATATTACCCCCTTCCAGTGCCCTGCAAAGATCAATTTGGAGGGGAAAAAAAAAAAAGTTAAAAAAAAGAAAAAAAAAAAGAAAGTTTTAAGACCACCTCTAAATCCTGCACATAAATATTATATTAAGGCAAGATGGAGACAAATAGAGAAAATATGCAAGAACCCTGAGATGTGTTTGAAGTTGTCAGATAAAAGTTAGCACATACAAATTCCCATTTAGAAGCAGAAGTAATTTGAAGAGGTTCTACTTAATGGACAGCATAGCAAATACGGTTCTGGTTTCCAACAAAAAGTGACATGCAGTAAAATATTTAGGCAATCTTTTGAGGACTATGTAGCATTTCATAAATTAAAGGGCTTTAGTTGGCTTTTCACGTGACAGCAACCGACCCACAGCTCAGTCAGAGGAGAAATGTTTGTGTTTTATCCCATGATGGATTGGGGGAACTTCTGGCATGGACTGACTGATATAAACTGCTCAAGAGGTTTTACAGAGAAGAAATGGAAGACAAAGCAAACTGGTTTAAACAGAAGCTACCACAATATTCAGCACAAGCCTAAATTCCACTTTCATAAATCCGTGTGACTAAAAACTAGGACACAAGGGTCAAACAGGTAGGTAAGGTGCCTTTGCAAATTCCACGAGTGTGTTTGAAAATAATTTATTTCTCATTCCATTAGCAAACGGGATATTTGATGTAATCCTAGATAGATGTAGTACTTGGATGTCTGTCCATATTTGTGTATTTTTTATTAATCCTATGCATGAACATTGTGGTTGTCTCTAAACTGGGGAAAACTCCTGATCATACTAAGCCATTTTCAACAGGTGAAATCAGGTCTAGGAAGTGGCTCACAGACAGAATCAATTGCAGCAAAGCGCTCAATTGTGTGAAGTGTCTCTGTGTAGCTTTTGGGACAGAACATTGTTGCACTGGTTGTTACAGAGATAGGAGAATATAGGGAGATGAATCCTGCCCTGATAGTATTGCAGAATGCCTAGGTGACCTTGGGCTAGCCACTTGTGACCTCTATAAAATGGAGATAATCACACTTATCTGATTCAAGGAGGTACCAGGAGACCTACTGTTTCCTAATTGCTTAGAGATATACACAGGAAAGGCACAATGTAACTACTTCTGCTATTAAAAACAGTTACATGGGTTAGGTTTCTGGAAATATCTCCTGGTGACACAATAGATTTTACCCATCTGTGTAAAAGTGTCAAGTACTGCTATTATTTTGACCTCATTGATAAAGAAATGATGGGTGGTCTGGTAGACTGAAGCACATTTTGGCTGGAAGCTATTACCCTTTGAGACGACCTCTTGTTTCAAGTTTCATTGGTGTATCAGAAGAGTTACAGGCAGAGACAGTAAGGATTTCTGTAACTTACTCTATAAAACCACTAAAATCTGCTTTGTCTCCTCTGATTTGCTGCTTACTGCTCCTAATGATATTTTTCCTAATTGACCCTACGTTAATGACAGGAAGCAATGTCACTGCCTTCTGTTTTTACCTGACCTTCTTTCTTTGGGTACTCATTCCATATGTGAATCTATTCCAACCTCACTTGTCCCACATGATTAGAAAAACTGACTGCAATACAAAGAAAGCAAAAATGGTGGTAATTTAAGAGGAAGAATGAATTTAAAACCAAGATGCCTGAATGAGGAATGGCTTGAGGTAGAATGTAGATCCTCGTGATAACCTCATGGAGCCATTTGGTTTTAGGGAGAGAAGTTGTTTAAAGTAATTTGGGCAGGATCTTTGAAACATTTGTCCAGGCAGGGGATGTCAAGGAAGGGGTCAGTGTGTATGTATTAATTTTAACACGGAGTAAGCCATACTGATTTATATTTCACCAGGACAATTTTATACCTACAGAGAATCCAAGTATCGGCACCTCTGTCTAAACTGCTCATTTACTACAAAGTATCCTTGTTTTACTCAGTGTGTTTGTCAGGATGAACCACTCCATCATTTATAGCAGTAATGCAATCCCCACCCACACGTGCTTCAATACCAGACTTGACTAATGCATGAATCTTTACGCCACGCTCCTTATGGGATGCTGTGTCCTATCACGTTGCCACGACACTGCCACTAGATTTATAGCTAGAACTAAATCATCCGATCATGCCACTTCTGTGCTGTGCTTCTTCCATTACCACCTAATGTATCAAAAGCATTGATTTTATACTTGCAGGCTTTCCTACTGAAGCACTCCAAGGTCCTGCAGCACTTTATTATATCCCAGGCCCACTCCCATAGCTGTCATGCTAATGAGGCATGTGTCGCTACTTTAATTTTTCTGAAGCAGGTCACAAAGCTCAAATCTCCCCTCACGTGGGAGAACCTGGAGTCCAATTCCTAAGCTGTCATGGCTGGCTGATTTTGAATAGTGCATATGATGACACAGACTCTCATCTTACTGGCCTGGCCACCACAACATCCCTTCCCCCGCAGACACCAAAAAGAAATATGGCCACTTAAAGTTCCAGAATGCTTCTCCCCGTTTGCAGCATGTTGTGCTTATATCCTGAGGTGTCCAAAATGCTGAAATGATAACCTACTTAACCTTAATAATTCCGAGAGGCAGACTTTTCTCTCTAGAGTATAGGTCTTATTTAGAAAGAAAAAAAAAAACGAAACACACTGAGATTAAGAGACTAAATTGGTGGGACATTTAGAAATACCCTGAAAACCTACCAAAATTTAGCATAACAGAAAAAGGCTCAGACCCTCCAGAAAGGAGCAATATATTTAAGGACAACAGATAAAGATTTCCTAAAATTATGGGTCCCTTCTAACACAAGATATTCTATGACTTCTATGAATGTACTGCTCTGCCTGGGCATCCTCAGTTAGGACATTTAAGAAAGACAAGAAGTGGCAACAGTAATTTTTAGATACTCTGAAAGGCATCCCCAACACTCTTCCCATATTTTGTGGGGATAAAGTCTGAGTAATGCTGATGTCCTAAAAAGTGAAGAATTAGGAACAATTAAGAGGCCATTAATGATGGCCAGTCCAGCCTTCTTACTTTGACCACTCTTACCAGTAAGTGGTAGACTTATGTTAAAATACTGGTTATTAACATGGAGTCATTGGTCAATTGACCCACCATTGCTGCCTTTAGAGAATAGTTGTATATTTTCATACTGCTTTGATGTGTCAATATCAGTAGAAATGTGATATACTGCATGTCTGCATTTAATCATCTTCTGTCATACAATCTTATGATTTGAACAATTTTTGTCTTTTATCTACACTTTCTTTGCTTTATATGGAAAAGGCTTTACTTAGAAGGCTTCCACTAATAGACCTAATTATTACATAGAAAGAGAAAAAAAGATCTACTCAGTCTTCCATGTTAGAAGTCAGGGTAGACTTCAAAGATGTTAAAAAAAAAAGGATGCCTAAATATTGTGGCAACACCATCCCTTACTTTGGGAGATGAGAGCACATGTTAAAAGCAAGCAGTGAAGCAGAAGAGCCCTGCAATTATATGGACCTAACAGCAGAATGGTGTGGGAGCACCTCAGTAGCTTTCATTTTCAGTCAAGAATCTCAAAACCCCCAAAGCTTGCAAGAATTATGATTATTATCCCCCATTTTAACCATGGAAGACTCAGGAACCAGCCCTGTGGCCAAGGTCACAAACTATCACCCATCACAACTCTTCTGATTCCCATTTCCAAGCATTACTTAATACAAAATACCAACCTTGAGTTAGACTTTGAGCTAATGATAATCAATCATTTTAAACACTCTACCAGTTATCTTAGGGGTATGTCTCAGCTCACATGGTGGTAATTAAAAACTAACAAAACTTTTAACCCTTCAAATTCTGTTGTTTTCCAAACTGCCAGCAAAAACAATTCTTCTGTGGGATGTAGATTCTACTGGGGCTTGTAGTCCTCAAAGGCTTAACCCAATTGACTCTTAAGGAACTGTGACAGTCTTTCATATAAATCCCTCCAAGATCAAAGCCTTCTTCTCTGCTATAACTGTCTATCAGATCAGCTTTACTACCAAGCATGGGCACTAAGGGCTTTGTCCTGCTGTTAGACACAGGATTAAGGATTGCCCTTTTTTGAACAAAACAACCCTACTGCTTTGCACCCAGGTACACAGGGGAAGTAACTTCAAAGGATACACCGTAGTTCATATATGCACAGCAAGGAGCTGCACTATCCCCCCATGTCATGTTCCAAATATAATTTTTCAGAAAACTTGCACCATATGCACTGGAGGCACCTTTTTCTCTGAGTTGCTGCCTCAAATCTTTTAACCCAATCTTTTCTCTTCTTCTGAGAGCCTCAAAGCTTCCACCCGTAATACCTTAAACTATCACTGCTTTAGTTGAAGGATTTTTTTGGGTCACATGATGGTTTGAAAACTGTGGCTGAGATTAATAATGTGTTACAATAAACACAGTGAATAATGTAAAGCAAAGAAACGATGGAGGAGGAAGTGGGGGGAGACATCTTCTGTGGGTATGGGTTATTGGATGTTTAGTTTGAAAGAACACACAGGTCAGAATGAGACTTCTGGCATCTTCTCCCTTACAAATTAATCACTGGCACACAGTGGCCAGCAAATTTCAGCTTATAAATAAAGTTCAAAGCCCCCAAGTCCTCATTTTAAAAAGGAGACATATGGCTTGAAAATAGCTAATGGAACAAGCCTTCCCAAAGTTTAAGCTCATTCCCAACTGAGAGATCCATTACACAGTAATAACACAACGCAGCCATGAGTACACGAGCATCAGACTTCCTTCCTATATTTTATAATACTTTGCACTTCCACACTGGCTTTTATCTGGTGAATCGAAAAAATTCTGATGAACGTCAGCTATGAGTTTCCAAAGTGTAGGAGACACAACCCTGCAGGAACTGAGAGCACACAAAGCCTCCCACAAAATCCTCAGCCATACAGGCATCAGCTCAGCAATGATACACACCCAGAAATCTGAAGAGATTTAGAAAAAAAGATTAGCTTCTTCTCTGAAACCTAATGTCTCTAAGTATGGATCCATGGGACCCTTTTTGACTACTCACTGACTGTAGTGTAAACCATGGCTAGCTCCAGTAATCTCCTACAAATGAGGAAAGAGCTTGGAAGGATACTGAAGCCAACTGCTTGTTATATCCTCCATTTACAATGGAGAAAACTGAAGTTAAGTTCTTTAGCTGAGAAGCCTGTGGCAAAAACCAGAAGGCTCAATTCCTAGTGCTTGCTCCAATCTCTGAACAACTCTGCCTTCAATGTTTTGTTCTTCTAAAGCTGCCCAGAAGCATTTTTTCCACACAGAATCTGCTCCTTTGGGGTCTTTGTTTCATGTTAGTCACAAATCTCTCAGTATATCCTGAGGTAGACCAAAACACTGGCAGTCCTGCAGCGAAAAAGCATCTAATGGGCCATAAATTAATGTTTCATTTCCTTTAATAGTGTAATGATTAATTCCTTCTTCAGAGCAGGATTTTGTTGCACATTTGATAGTTACATAATAAAGAAAGAAAAGGGTTTTTTTAACATCGAAAAGGATCAAAGCCAGAATGATGCTATGTTTGTGCTCTTGTAGCTTGACTCTTCAAACAGATTTTTCTCCCCAATTTTGTAAAGAAAAAGGTAAAAAAATCCATCTCAGATGAGACCTTGCACAGCTTGTCAAGTTTCAACCCACAGTGAATTTTTACTGCAAATATAAACCCCTGAAAGTAAGGGTTTCAAATGGAAATGCTGACATAACCTTAACTATACCAATGCTGCTGTAATGCTCAGGTTACCAGGAATATTTCTGCTGCCAATTCAGTTTAACAAGTCTGAATGCATATAATTTGTTCCAGTTGTCTTTCCTCAGAGTGAGGCTCCTTTGTGCACACTTTACAATGTGGCTTGCATTAAAAGAAAGAAAAAAACCACCCTACTCCTATGTAAATTCATATACACACTGATACGGTTTTATCACAGCTAAAAAGCTATAAATCTGCTTTAACTGATTCAGTGTGTTCCCTACTGGCCTGGAAAGGTGACTCATTTCATTGCCGCCCTTCAATGAATGTGACAATCACTACTTTGCTTTCTTCTCTTTGGGATGTTTGTTCTTAACAAAAAAAAACCAAAACCACAAAAAAAACCTACCAAAAAAAACCCCAAAAAACAAACCAACACACTGCCCTGTCTCTCTCTGTATTCATATTAACCACTCCTGACCAAATCTCCCCCTGTTTAAGCCAAAAGGATTTTAGCTGGGTCAGGATTTGACCCTCGTTATGCTTAGGAATCTAATCCAAATGCCTCCCACTGGTATCAGCGATAAGAATCTAGTCCTATGGCAAATGATTTGCTTCTCACCTTTGGTTCATCCTGAAGCCAAACAACTACCAGGTTAAACAAATAAGCTCAGGATGCAAAATGAATTCATGGGGCAAAAGCTTAAGTGGCAGCAAGGTAAGTGGGCACTTCTAGAGCTTCGTGTCCTCTGAATGATCTGCTACTTGCACAATGAAATCATTCTGATCTTTCCTCCTGGTAAACAGGAGGAATAAAAACTCAAGAGAACAGATTCACTACTCAGTAATTAGGAACAGGAATGGTCTGATCCTCCTCTCTTCTGCCCATTTACAGCGTCTCACTATATCTTCTAGGGTCTAAGAGGCTACGGTTGATTATTGGGAATTTAAAACTTCAACCTTGTTATCTTTTTAACAGAGATAAATTGAAGGAATGATTTGAGGACAGATTTTCAGATATGCCAGTGAATTTTTGCACGGTTTCAATGAGTTCAAGTAGATGACTACTATGAAAATCAAGCTAAAATTACCAGATTGAGGGTCCTAATGTCTTAGGTTTCTATGGTCTCATAGTCAGACACAGCTCGTTCCACAACGAGTGGAAGAAGAGGTATCTCATCAGGATGATTCAAACTCTGATGGCTTGAAATGCCCCTAACTAAATTGAAAACTAATGATTGATCTGTCTCTTGTTTAGTTTTCTGACTAAAATTAAAAGGGAGTAATTTAGTTTATGGCTTCTTAGGCTGAACTATGATTATGTTCACAAATTAGAGGATAAATGCAGTTATAATTTATGCAGAACTGGTTTTTAAAATATATTTTTTTTCAAATACCTCTCCTGCCTTTTTCATTTTTTTAATCATCACCACTGTTCTAAAAAAATGTTCTTTTTATTAAAGAATATTTAAAATCTATGGCTAAACTAAATATCTTTTTAAACCTTTCCTCTCCTTAAGAACATTTTTTTCCTGAACTTCTGAAATGTTGAGAGGAATAGGTGGGTGTTAAAAAAAATTTCTCATGGAGAACACAATAATCCAAATAATATTTCATATTTTTTTAAAGACATTTCAAAAATTATTTGCTATATCTTCCCATCCTCAGTTTCCTTTCTGTAATTATGAATTTCCATTATGAGGAACATTGACTGCTAATGGGCTCTGAAAATCTATGATAAAAGATGCATAGATTAGCTGTTATTCTTACTCAACATACTTACTTGAGTAGTAAGAAAGAAGCAACGAAAAGCATTGTGCAAGGACAAAACACAGCAAGAGAGTAGACCCTCTGTCCATAAGCCTTTTTTGGAAAGAAAAAAAAAGCCTTACATAAAAGGAAATTTAATTTAATTGGGATTTATTATAAATTATTAGATGAGCAAAATATCAATTATTAAGATTACATTATCAAAGGTTCTTTTGCTCTCCTCAGTCAGGCCCCTGAATTTTTTCCACTTCTAAGAAGACTTACATGATACCATCCTTCCTTTGAAATGCTTTAATATTCTGTGTCTTCCGGGCTCCCTGCTGCATTTTGATTTCCCTGTGACTGTCTCTTCCATCCCAGAGTTGTAAACACCTAACCCTGTGCTTGAGCAGGACTCGTACAGGACAATTCCTGTCTCTGAAATCAGACCTGAAGATCAGAGCCGTGATGCCTGATGCAAAGCAGGCTGATGCCAAGTTCAAACCTTTCAGCTGATCACACTGGGCTGAGGAATGAGTCTGAAACCAGCAGTCTCTGCATGACAGACTATGCTGCACCAAACACATCAAGGATACTAAAGAAATAACACTCAGCACATATAGAGACAAAATAAAAACATTCAACAGAAAGTGCCATGTATTTCTGGAGGATGACTTTCTTTTACATCCTGAAGGAATCCGGCCATAGCAGCAGTAGTGGCAAATGATCTGGTCAGTTACTCACTATAAAATGTCAGAAATGCACAATTATATTCAATTAAACCATTGGACTAAACATAGATAAGGCTATTGCACTCTTCATGAGCTTTTTTTTTTTTTTTTTTTTGTGAAGGATTTATCTTCATAAATCTGGGTCAATAAGAAGCTGGAAAGTTCTTCCTGAAGGATAGAAGAGGGAGGTAGATTACAAATTGTAATTGTCTTCAACAGCTTAAGGTAGATAATTAAAGATAAATAAAACCCCTAAACAGAAAATAGGACACATCCTTCAGGTTACAAATCAGGAGATCTAGAGTGGTTCAATTTAGAAAGGAGACAGAGATTTTAGGGAAACTTACTGCTTGCAATCTAAACAAAGAAAAAATGGCAAAGGCAGTACACAAAACTGCACTAACACCCTGGCCATGGATTTTGTTGTCCAAGTGGCACTTTAATGCAGATCTCACTAAGGCGAAGCAGCACTTCGTAGTTTTATTCAACTTCTGGGGTCAAACCAATACAGATTTGCCCTGTTTTCCACTGAAATAAAGGATCCTATGGGAGTCATATCCATCTCCTAGAATCTAATCCTGGATCTAATTTAGGATCTAATTCTGGATGTACATACCCAAGAGTGTTTTCCCCTTCTCCCGTCCACTGACAATGCAATCTGTGCCTGAGGTGTGGGCTGCATTGTCTGTACTTCACACAACACTGAACAGTCCTCTTGGAATTAAAAGTCTAATAATACTGTGAATTATGTCTACCTCCCATATCTCACTCTCTCTCCAGCAGCAATGTCACTTTGGGTGATCAGCAGTGTGACTCTTCACTGTTACTTTTTTTGTGAATAAATGCCCTTAATGGTAGAAAAAGAATATCTATGAACAGAGCTGGTTATCAGTGGGGAGCAACAGGAGTTGTTGGAACAGGGTTGTATTTGAGGAAGAAGCCAAAGAAAATGGAGCATGTATATTCTGAAGTGGGTGACTGAAACTTTTAGTTTCTTCCTACAGAGACTTCAGTAGATGTTATCTCTAGTGTCACCAACATAAAGTAGTTTCTAGGACCAGAAAGTCAGTTTTGGATATTCTCATAACTATCTGCTTTCTCCTTACTTCTATTAGATGTAAATAAAATCCATTCCCTGGTTTATGAAATTGTGTTTGAGAATATTAAAATGCCCACAATGAGAGGTGATTATGGGTTTTGTGGCTCCCAACTGCAGAGGTTGTTTCAAATGTCTACATCCATCCTGGCTGCCTGATATGAGCAACTTAGAGAAACATGGCAGTCCCCAGAAAAAGACAAAAGCAACACTTCCCACTGAATGCCTGCTCACTGATCAAAGACCTGGAAGATGTAATGAACTTCAGCTTTGACTACAAGGCAACACAGTCAGTGTTCTTAAAGAATTTAGATATCAGCTTTTCCCAGATTTCATGTATTTTTCAAAATCTGTTCTTTGTTTCTCTGCTCATCAGTCCCCCTGGGTATAATAGCTGTTTCCCAACCTCACAGCTGTGCTAAGCAGAGAGGTACCTGCCAATGTTCCAGAGCCACAGCTGCAGATGCTGAGGGAAGTAGATAGTAATGGTCAGGCTGATGTGTTTCATAGATTCATAGATTCATAGATATTAGGGGTTGGAAGGGACCTAGAAGATCATCTAGTCCAACCCCCCTGCCCGAGCAGGATCACCTAGACCTGTTCTTCCTAAACAGTGTTCCCTACAAACACTTGATTTTTTTTATTTTATTTTTTTTTTTTGTTAATTATTTCTTATTCATGTTATTTACTGGTGTAAATGGAAGAGAGCTGCTGTCACTAAGACAATCACCAACCACCACATTCCTCCTCTTGGCTAGGGATTGACCTTTCCCAGTCACTCCACATCCTCCCTGCAAACTCCCTTAGCTCTTGCTTCTCCTCCCATACTACTGTCAGAGACTACATGGACAGATGTCCTGATCCATTACAGCATTTGTTGGTTTCTTAAACAATCAGATCAAAGATTGGATGCTTTCACAAAGTTATGGCTTTGCATCAGTCATACACATATATACCTATACACCAGTATAGCTATATTCTGACTGATGAGAAACCTGCAGAAGTAATTAGTGTTTCTGAATGTCCATTCCAAGGCAACCTACTTTTCAAATAGTGCTGAAATTGTCAGATCAGGAAATGTTAAGGTTCCTGAAAGGAAATAACCAGAAATATTTGAGTTGAGTTTGTTAGCCCTGGAGATGAGAAGGTTCTGTGTGGCCTAAAGAGGGCTTATAAGGAAGATGAAGAGAGACTTTTCACCTGGGCTTGTAGTGTTAGAATTAATAATAATAGTTTTAAACAAAAAAAGGACAGCCTTAGATTTCATATGAGGAATCAATTTTTTACTATGAGAGTGGTGAGGCACTGGAACACGTTGTCTAGAAAAGCTGTTGATGCCCCATCCCTGGAAATGTTCAGGGTTTAACAGGACTTTGAGCAACCCACTCTAGTTGCAGATGTTCCTGCTCCCTGCAGGGTGGTTGGACTAGATGACCTTGAAAGGTCCCTTCCATCCCAAACCATTCCATGTTTC
>JAOEGS010020774.1:115141-144271 GCA_025447755.1 Corythornis vintsioides
ATGTTCCTGCTCCCTGCAGGGTGGTTGGACTAGATGACCTTGAAAGGTCCCTTCCATCCCAAACCATTCCATGTTTCTATAAAATTGAGACACATCCTTTTTATGAGAAATTTTAGGTAGAATAGAAATTTTCTGGACTTGACATATATATAAAAATGTGAAAAAGTCCAAGTCTGAAAAGCCATCTTTTCCTTAAAATTAAGTACCCGCTGATAGCACAGGTATAACAGAAATCTGGGATTTTTAATGCTTTATATTACTTTTACCTTATAAGTAAAACCCACAAATAATGGTTTGTGATGCATTCAATATAAAATTAAAAACCCTAAAAGATACCTGCTTATTTATATAGTTATTAGCTTGTTCCAGCCTTCATTTTAAAGTTTAGTTGGGCATTTTCCTGGAAGCTTAGAAATAATATTATGAGCATTATTACCTTTCTGGAATGAAAGGAACTTTGATAAAGAATAGCCTACTGTATCTTCAAAAAGTAGCATGTTTCTTAAGTTCCATGTGCATTATATTTGCAATTTACATGGGGATTTGTAACAGCGGTGCTGCTCCCTGGGTGTTACTTACTTTGGATGGACTTCTCTAAGGCTGAGTTTACACAGCTGTGGAAGGAAAACCCAGCCACAATCAATTAAAACGTGCAACACAAATCCTTTGGACAGCATTCTCAGGCTGTCCTGCTGTTGAGACAGCTACTATTCTCTGAGAATGAGTGCTCTAACTGCATTGAACTTAGTCCTAACCAAAATAAGCTTTTCCTAATTTTCACCATTTGAGGAACATAAAGACCTGCCTTTGTCATTTAAAGTTTAAGCTGACTAAGCCTCATAGAAACAGAACGTTAAGGAACTAAAGCAATTAAATCCATTTACAGAGGTCAGAAGAGTTTTAGACACGATGGACTTGTATGGTCTGTGCTTCTTATTCACGTGAACTCTCAGATTATGGGTTGATAGGGGGCATAATAAGTCACCTTTTTTCCCCTCCTGATAGCAGAGTGGCGCTGAGCTGATTCTAACAGGTCACCAGTGTGCTGGCATTACCTGCACTTTTGATTACCGAACAACTAGAATAAGCACGCAAATGAGGCCCCAGACGCCCTGTCTTTATGTGGGACATATTTATCACCAACCTGCTGAATCCTACACACAAAGAAGGCCTCAGGGAATGTAGTATGTCTACAAGCCGATGCAGGGAGCACAGATAAAGAAGAGGATAAAAAAGCATGCAGCTGAAAAGCCTGAAGTCTAACTCACCAGCACATCAATAATACAATAATGTCATCAACCCACTGTGGACTCTGAGCAACGCTTTTTCTGTTGTTCTGCTAATTAGTAAAAGAAGACATTAAAGTGCTTTAATCTCACTTGCTTTCTCTTTCTTCCCTCTTTTTTTACCTGAAGGGTCTGTGTATGTGTACACCTATATTCCCTAAACGAATGAAAAGAAAGTACATATGTTACAATGTTTGAAAACATGATGTGGAGTTTGACTTCAGTTTTATTTCCAAGAAGGTCATCTACTTGATTTCAGATTTGAATGCACTGCGACTTCAAGGAGACAGATGTGTGTGTGTTACACGGTGGGAGGGGAGGGGGAAAGCTGAACAGAGGATATGAATTTTAAGCAGTTTCCTGAATGAATACGACACTGTATTTCCCCCTACTCTCCTAAGGATGACAATTCAGAGGAGATAACCTTCTCCTTTGAAAAGCACTGAAAGGAAAGTTTGTTTTTACCATAACAAATGCAACAAAAGAAGAGGGAAGGTGGGGGGGGAAACGGACAAATTAAATGTCAAACTTTCTCTCCTTACTTGGAGATAACAGCATACTAGGAAACCTTCTTAGAAGCTAACATAAATGCAGTTAAGCTGTTGCCAGCTGCAGTAAACCTCTCTCCCACCTTTTTTTCCTCTCTTTCAAGATATCTTTGAATGCCTTCTCCTTCATCATAAATCAGACCTGTGGGCAATTATCACTCAAGCCGGATGGCAGCGGCCTGAGTGGCCACTGCTATTCCACTGCTGTAATCTGCACTTCGTCAGGTTACACTACCCTTGATGAAATTTCACATTTCTTTGCCAATGAGTGTTACCTCTCAATTTATTACTCATTGTCTTTGCAGCAAAGAGCTGTGAACCTCATTCCTCCTCTTTAAATTTGTTTAATCTGCACGGTCCTTCCGGCGATGCTGAGCACCCTCAGCTCCCAACCAGGGAGCCTCAGAGCATCCCAGAAGCACGGGGTTGTGCTGCTGCCTCAAATACTTACCCTGAGGACATCTCCCAGCACCTCTCGGGGAGACACAGATGAAGACACCCTCCTCTGGCCTCTGAGGCTGAGCAAACACTGCTGATGTCACTGTCACAACTCACAATGAAACTTTGAGTTTTCAATATTCTCTTTCCCATCCACTGTACCCCTTTGATGACAGGTTTCTGACAGCTGCGGGACCCTCTTGGACACAACTCAGCTGCTCAGGGCCTGGGGCAGCAGGAGCCCACCTGGCCATGCTGCCCTCAGCCCTGCCAGCCGCCAGGCTGCACCTTGCTTCCCTCACATCAAAAAGGTTTTATTTGGGGAGTTTTTCAGCCTGGAGTTTAACAAAAAAATAAAATAAAAAAGACAAACAAAACCAAATTCCCCCCAAAGGGGAGAGGGCACCAGAATTAACTCATGTGAAGTTTCCAAGCTCTGCCCAGGTACCACAGTGGGTTGCTTGTTCCTCACCACAGCTACCCAGCAATGCACACAGCAACCAGTACCAACTTTCTGATGATGCGGTTTTCAGCCTTTATTAGGTGATTTTTAATTTTCGTTTTCCCCATGTTTTTTGGTTGGTTGTTTTTTAGTTGGTTGTTTTTTTAACCAACCCCCTCTCCAGCCCCCAAACCCACCCAAAAGGAACGTCCGCACCCCAAGCCAACCTCCAATCCCCCGCTGTCAGGCGAGCAAAGAAAAGTAGGTGTAGAAAGTCACTCACCGTTGGCGGCGACACAGAGGTTTCCAGAGCCACTTTTAACTAAGAATGAATTAGGGACAAACTCTTCCTCAGAGTCAGAGTCGGCGGCCGGCTGGGCCGCGCCGTTGCCCAGCAACCGCCCCGGGCCCTCATTGGCCGGCGGCGAGGGGGGAGGGGAGGGGGACTGCTCGGGGGGAGTGGAGGAGGCGGACGAACAACGCAGGGGAGGACCTGCGGGCCACAAACACACGCACAAACACACAGAGAGAAGGAGGGTGGGGGGGAGAAAACACAAAGAGAAATAAAATATACAAACAAACAAACAAAAGCACACAAAAACCCCACGAACAAACCACAAAGACAAAAAACCCCCCCAAAAAAACAAAAAACCAACATGACAAAACACGGACAAAGAGACGAAGAAGTTGAGCTGGGGTACGAGGGAAGGCCGCCCTCCCCCTGTTCCCCCCAGCTCCTTCCCGCCCCTCCCGGGCGTCTGCCCCAACGGGGCATCCGCCTGAGGGGAGGCCGACTGCACATGTCTGCCCGCCCGCGGCTCTGAGGGGGCAGCCGCTGTCCCTCGGGTGAGAAACACCCGCTAAAACTTATCTTGGTTTGGTACGAAAGATTTTGGCACTCGAGGGCGGGGAGGAGCCCCTCGGGGCGAGATGTGCCGCAAAGCGGGCGCTTGCCGTCAGCGAGCTCAAGCATCGACACCGAGTTGAGTCGGAAAAAAAAGGCATGTTTTGCCCGACGTGAGGTCAATTCTTTCAGATGTGATGTGGAAAGGGTGAAGTCCTTTGCGGGATTGTGTTGAACCGTTTCCTCTTGGAATTTTATTCGGGAGCCCGCAACCTGCCTCGCGCGGGCAGGAGGTGGAAGAGGGACCCCGGCATCGCCGTGTGGCGGGAAGCGGGTCAGCGAACCACGGCACCGGCACAGGGCGGGAGCAAAGCTCGCTGCGGTGCCATAGCATTCATTGCATCAGGAGAAACACGGCAAATTAGGTTCTTGGGTAATGTTTTACATAGAGCTGCCCCCGATCGAGAAAGAGCTTCTACTGATTGCAAGGAAATCGGATAAGGTACATGGGCGGTTAAGTAACTCCAATTCAAAAAGGATGCTGTAAATAAGTAATGGTTATCAGGGTCTTGACCCAGTCAGTTTTTTAAACAAAACTTGGAAATCAGAACCCCCAAACTGGTAAAAATACCTATCAGGTAAATGTGGAGGTCAGATATGTGCAGTCCATCAGTAAAAACAGGAATACGAATACAGACATATAATAGGTTAAATACAGGCAATTCATTTAAACAAGAGCCTTTCCCCTCGATATATTTGATCTGAAATCTGATAATGGTCAATCTCCCATATTTTCACAAATACTGAAATTTTATCATGCAGATCCATAAAAAAAATAAAACAACCAAAAAAAAAAAAAAAAAAACCAGCACAAGAAAAGCATCAAACTTAAAAAGCAATCTGTTTCTAAAAAACCCCACATTTTGACATAACATAGCACACAACATAGCTGTACGATATTTCTTACTAAACACAACATGAACACTTCAGAAAAAGACACAGACTCAAAAGATTGAAGCAGGTTTAACATTTAAATCCCCCAAAGCTGGTTCTGCTAAGTTTCTTTCCACTTTGGTCATCAGTTTTTCTCACGGTAAGCCCTTGGATGTCACCTCTCTGGCATATGCAGATCTTATCAATTGATAATTATAATCTAAGCAGAAACTGTGGCGTCAGAGGCAAAGCTTGGGAACAGAGAAGAAGACAGGTGTACCTGTGCTCAGGGATGCTCGAGTGTGCTCACCTGGAGAAAGCTAGCCTCTGTAGAGAGCCTACACTTTCTGGCATGAGCTGTGGTCTGTGCAGTGTGCAGACCGAGTGCTGAAGTTGTGAGCCCTGCGTGTGTTTTGTTAGGATCAGCAGTGGAGTTGTCTGGGTCTGGTTGTTTCTGACAACCCTCCAGACAGAGAAGTTCCTCCTTTAGGAATGCTGCTTTTAAGGAATCCGTAGCCCACTTCACACTTCCTGACCCTTTTTAGGGTACCAAGACTGTAACCTTCCCATTGTGTTAACTACTAGGAGAAGCTGGAGAGAAACAACAACAACAAAAAAGAGAGTATGTGCAAGTGGATGAGAGCTGCTTTCCCTGCCACAGACTCTCATTCAGCTCTAACACTGATGTGCTCTTGAAGGAGCAAAGTCTACGCTGCATTACCTTCTTTCTTGCAGTGTAGATTTGATTAACCCTGACATGTAATATTTTAAATTAGGACTGTGATTTTCTGTGCATTTGCAACAAAACAAGATGATATGTGTTTCTAATAGTGTGTAGTCAGAGCCTGAATTCCAGTGTGATAATGAGTGAAATGGAAAGAAAGTGTTAAACCTATGTCTTCCTATAGAACCATACAGTTTTTCAGTGTACTGTGTAACTGGAGGACACTTTTTTTCCAGCCATTGAGACAAACTAGATTTAAAAAATTGTTTCAAGCCTCTGACCCAATGCTCTCCCTGTGTTTTGGTCAGACAACACACTTGGCAAATCTATACATGACGACTGTAGTCTAGACATAAAGACCAGGGGCAGAATAAGCTGATTTTGGAATTGTAACTCTAAAAGCAAAATGTCAGTGGTTTTGATAGCCCACATCAGAAACTTTCTGCCATTTCCACATGGTTTCAGCTTGGTGTGGGCTTTCCTCATTGCTCTTTATTGCAGTTTTAGTGAGGGTAAAAGAAAAATTATGAAAACAAAACAAAAACCTCTTTAATCTAAACTTTGGATTTGAATCAACTGCACCATTGCAGAGTGCACAGGAGAAGTTCCTGTGGGCTTTCACGGTCATTACATGCACTTCCAGCAGTGCATGAGCTGACCTTTGCAAGGGAAGCTTCCCTAGGAATCGTGCATGCTAATGACCTAGGGCTGCACTGCTGTGAAGGGCACTGGCACGTACCACCTGGAGAACTCCCTTTTGGGCACGTGATACTGGGGCAGATACAATAGGAGATTTTACAAGCTGCTGGATGGAAGGTGTGCTGACAACATCCAGTTAAAATGCCTGGGGAGCAAAGCAACACTTTCCTTTTTAACCTGTCAGCAACTCTGTAAAATAAGGGTGTCTTAAATTGTGGATCCTTTCAGAGAATTGCCTCCTTTCCTCTGCTTGGACAGAAACCCAAAAATTAAATCTGACCTTTTCACAAAAAAAAATAAACCAAGAGAGACAAAAGATACAAGCTCGTATCCTTCACAGACAAGTATCTCATTTAATTTACTGCGACTGCAGGTCCAAGTAAAACAAGCAGGATTTGGGCCGTAAACTTTCATTCCAGCTGCCAGAGCAAAATTTCTAATTGATTAGTGCAAAATGAATTTGCAGCAATGCTGGGTTGCTATGGAACCTGAGCAAGTAGGCCAAGTCACTTTGTGGTATGTGCTGTTTCTCCTTCAAAAATACAAACCAGAAGGACTAGATAACACATTCATTATGCACACTCTTGCAAATTTTGAATCTAACTCAAAGAAAAACAAAACGGATTCCAAGTATGGGCCCCTTGGCATCAATTTGTAACAATCTTTTATATCCGCATGCAGTGAACAGTCAAAATTATGTTCTTTGGACTTGAGGCAGGAATAATATAAGTTGAATGTCTCTTTATGAATGATATGTTACTTGCACATATTCAGAGGAAAACAGAACATAAACTTCTATTTTATCTATGCACCAGTATTTCAGATTAAGATTAAAAATAAAAACAACAGAGGAAGATATTTTGCAGTCTGAGGTAGATTTATGAAAGTACTTATGAAACACAAACTTTAGAAGTAGGTTAACACAAAGAATCTGTTTCCCAACTTAACTAAGGAACTCTGAAAATTCAGGCAGCCACTTTAAATTTAGAGAAGAGACAGACCAGAGCAGACTCTAAATACTTAGGGAAAGTAAGACAAACAATAAACATGCCTTCAATTTGTGCTACACATTTGGCTGTAATATTTCAGAATACTGTGTGTATCTACAATTACTTTGTCTCTTGCAGGATTTGGCCTTCAGAGATTACAAGCTGATTTAAAACGGGTGTATTCACGCCAGTGTGACTAGAAAGGCTGCCAAGAATTCAGATCACTCAAGGAGATACTTTCAAATGAAGTAAATTGTTTCATAGGCTATATGCAGTGGATTATACTCATATGCTTACAATTTGTCCCAAAAGAGGTGAAAAAGTGTGGATTTACAAATGCGGCCTTTTCACAGAACTGATAGCACAAGGCAACAAGATTTAATAGTGTTCAATATACTGAGAATGGTATTATTTACTATCAATAAATCACTACTATCAGATTTTCTCCCACAGCACCTTCTTCTGTCGAGCTTCAACTGAGAATCTTTAAGAGCTTTACAAGCATTGAGTATGTACACTTTTGAGATACAGTTATCAGATCTGCCAGGATCTGTTATCAGATTGGTGGATAAAATTAGATTGTCTGTGGAGCAGTTTTACACTTCTGATGGGCAGGGAAACTGAGGCACAGAGAAGAATAGTTTGATTCAAAATTCTTTTGTTTCCTGTATCTGCATAGTGTATGACACTAACAAAACAGACTAAAAGGCTGTTTGCCATACAGAAAATATTTTTAATTAGCAGAATTCCCGCCATAAAGGAAGGATGGGGAGTGGGCAGAAGTACTGTCATTGCAATTACCTTAGTACAGCAACTACAGTTGTTTTCACATAGGATCTTCTGCACTGTCATACCACTGAAATGATCAGCCTTTATACAGCCTTAAAACAGGAACCTTTGTAAGAAACATACTGGTGCACCAGTAACGTTTAGCACAATTACAAACAAAAGACATCACAATACAGCTCTGGCCTTTGAAATGTAGGGCACTGACATGCACTGTGGGCTCATAGCAAGACTGTGTAAATTATAATGGAGTGTATTCTGCAGTGCTGCCTGGGTATATTAGCCTGGAGAAATAAAGAGAGTGTAAACAGATGCACTTTTTTTTTTTTTCTTCACTTTGCACAGTGGTTTTGAGTGATTTTTATTGACATCGAAACTAAATCTTATTGATCCATATTAAAACCGTAGCTAGTCTTGTGCTGGAGACCTGCTTACACAACTGAAACACTTAGGTACCTCTGTCTGATTAAGTAAATAAATAAATGCATAAATCTAAAACTCAGGCTATTTTTTTCTTGCACCGCACATGTCCCATTGATTAAAACCCCACAGGCATTCAGCACAAGAAAGATATGGACTTGTTGGGGTGGGTCCAGAGGAGGCCACAAAAATTATCCAAGTGCTGCAACCCCTCTGCTGTGTGGCCAGGCTGAGACAGATGGAGTTGTTCATCCTGGAGAAGAGAAGGCTCCAGGGAGACCTTCTTGTGCCTTTCAGTATATGAAGGGGCCTGTCAGAAAGATGGGGACAATCTTTTTAGCAGGGCCCGTTGTGACAGGAGAAAGAGTGATGGCTTTAAACTAAAAGAGGGGAGATTTAGACTAGAGAGAAGGAATAAATGTTTTATGATGAGAGTAGTGAGACACTGGCCCAGGTTTCCCAGAGAGGTGGTTGATGCCTCATACTGGGGAACATTCCAGGTGAGGTTGGCTGGGGCTTAGAGCAATCTGCTCTAGTTGCAGATGCCCCTGCTCACTGCAGGGGGTTTCGACTAGCAGACCTTTAAAGATCCAACCCAAAACATTCTATGAAGCAGTACTGAAGAGCTGAGTTCTTCTCATACAAAAGAGCTATATTTGAAAAGTGGCTAATAGACTGGGTGTCAAGACATTCCATCCACTTCTGAGATGGACTGCTGGCCACCGATGGGACAATGTGGGAAGGGCAGTGCCCTGCCTGCATGCTTAGTTCCCCACAGAATATAAAAGAGTTATTTGCTCCACTACTATTTCATGGCATCAGAGATCCTGCTGGGTTGAGGAGGGGAGTGGGAGAATACCTGGCATTTTGCTTTTCAAGGTGAAGGGGAACATATTATTTGAAGACAAGCCCTGATTATCACATGGTAGAAGAACTGCTTTATCATCCAGGAGCTTCGCTCCCTCAAAGACAGAGAAAGAAGGAGTTTTCCTAAGGGAAAATCTCATGGCAGCATATCATGCCTTCCCTGTGGACTGCATAAAACACCCCTGAAAAAAGCACAAGCTGAACTGGCTGTCTGGCAACACGTCAGTGAATCACAGGAGTAAGGAATTGTTGCACAGATTTATTGCTGTTCCTTAACAATAGGTGGTCACAACATTCTTAGTTCAACAGGGAATATATATCTTGTGTTTAGAATTGATTAAAAAAGCAGTCCTGGAAAACTACACTTAGCTATTTATATTTCCTGAATTTCCACCTGCACTTATGTTTATTTTATTTAATTTAATTTTGTGTATTTGATTTATAGCTATGGAGCCAGAGGGGAAAATAAATGAAATAAAGGAGACAAATAAATATCATCTTAACAAGAAAAACCTGGGCAGCTGCCATGTCACCAAAATTAAGAAATGAGTAGTTGGGCCTCAAAATTGAGAAATAATCACATGCCCTGTGTGAAGACTGGCATATAGAGGAAAAAAAAAGGGCCATGCAAGGTTAAGAAGGAATGAATAAATTCACTTGGTCTGAAGCTGAGTATGAAGAACATATGTTACTTAGACTTTACCTGCCTTGTGGCTGATTTGTGTTACTCTTTCAAATTGTGATTTTTCCCTCTGCTCTGCTGTGAAGATATAAAATAATTTTCTTTACCCATTTGCCAGGATGGTGTATTTTCTATCATGGAAGTCCCAAAGTCACTTTAAGCAGGAACTCAGGAGCATTCTTTTTTGTACAAGGTAGGCCTGAGGCAGACCTTCCTTTGGGTGGAAAACATTTAGAATGGAGGTGGCTCTGAGAGACAATGTGATACTGAGATATATAAAAGCACCACAACTGTATTCCTGTGTTGTCTGCCTCTGTCTCAGAATAGATCATGGACTTGAGCCTTACACAATTATTTCCCAAATGAAGCAGAAGGTAGGAAGGGACAGAAAATAGCCCAGACTTCAGATCTCCTTTCCCCCAGCTCCTGAGGTTACTACTTGACCCAGAACAGCAGAAAACAATTATCCATTGAGCAAGATGGAGAGGAGCAGGGAGGAAATTGTTCCCTTCTGAAATGCAGTTCCTCCAGGGCTTGGGGTGCTCTGGAGCAGCACAGCCACAGTTGCAATTTTTATTTTTTTTTCTCCAACACAAGAAAATAATATGGCAGATTTTCAGAAAATTACACGGGCAATTGCCTGAGCCGGATACTCAGCTTGCTCATTTGTAGGCACAACAGTAGAAACAGATTGTGTGAGTTAGCTACATGATTTTCTGAAATATCAGTCTCCAAGGCGGAGATTGCGCTGTTATTCAAAAGCACAAACAGGTAATGTAATTTCCAAATATATGGGAGATTACTTGTATCTGTTCCAAAATCAAAGAAAGAAGGATCATGAAAGAAAGACTGTCATCTGATAGACACAGTATAAACAATCCTAATCACCACAGAATATTTATATCGTTCCTTGTGAAATATTTACGCAAATAATTCACATCATCTAAAGTTTTATGGGAAATACAAGCCCCTAATTATGGATCAGCATTACAAAGGCTTCTGAAGCTTTACTCAAACCCAACTTGTAAAAGAATAGTGTAATCAGTAGGAAGGCTGATGAGCTGCCTGTGAAATGGCTTCTCTCAATCTGACACTAATGCTCTATCTGATCCAGAACACCCAATATAAAGCATGAAGTTCTCTGCAGCTGATTACATGCAAATCTCCTAAAAGGTCCATTTTCCTTTATTTGAACACCAAACTGTGGGCTTTATAGAAATTGCTTTCTCTAAGCCTAATGCTAACAAAAAGGTTTACACTAGCCTTGCAAAACTTTTCCTGATATGCTTGGTCAAAGCAAAGCATCCTTTCATACTGCCATTATTTTAGCAAGGAAGAGTATTATACATGAGCCATTGCAAGACTTTTTCACCTGCCCCAGCAAATAACATTTAAACAAATATTTTGCAGGGTGGTTGGCACTAATTTTCTAAAATTTACATCTGAAGTACTGCCAGATAAGTAAAAATTGAAGAATGCTAGAAAACAACCAAAATTGAATCATATTAGAGCCCATCTACTAAGGAACAAAATTAATTAATCCTATAACCGAAGCACCAAGAAATTCCAGCAGTTCAGCTTATGATCAGGGATACACTTTGGGACCTTCCTGGATGGTAGGGATGGGTTTTATATAATTGTATGTAAAACACTACATGGTGAGCCAATTATGCTGTTTGGCAATAAAATATGTATTTCCCCTGCTAACTAGACAGTCACAAATGAGCATTTATTGAAAGGAAATAAGAATGCAGTTGTTAAGAGAAATCATAGAATCATAAAATAACTCTGTCCTGTCCAACCTGACCTGGAATGTTTCCAGGTATGGGGCATCTACCATCTCTCTGGGCAAACTGTGCCAATGTTTCACCAACCTCATTGTAAAAACTCTTTTCCTTCTCTCTCCCCCCTCTTTTAGTTTAAAACTATCAACCCTTGTCCTGCTGCAACAGGCCCTGCTAAAAAGACTGTCTCCGTATTTCTTACAGACCCCCTTTAAGTACTCCAGGACCCGTTTAGAAAAAATGAAAGGATAATGTGACTTCTTGCTATGTAGTCACTATATGTTTTCCCTGCAGTCAGGGGAAGTGAAGCCCTATCTTCCAGAGGTCACTTATCCTGTCTACAATTTGAGTTCAGTGTCTAGTTTCTCTTCATTGATTATATAAGGAGTCTTGGCTCGTCCTAACTCAGACTCATAAGTGGAATTGGCATGAACTTAATGCGTAGAACCTGCCTGAAGAGAAGGCAAATCTCACTGACACGTTTTTTGCAGTGCTATTTCGGTTTCCTCCATAATTTCCATGGCCCCATCATAAGTACAGACTTAACACTTCTCTTCCATGCTCATAGACAAAGGTGCTGTATAGTAGCATATATAGGCATCTAGAGATAAAAGTTGCAATGAAGGAGAACTTTGAATCAATGATATTTTATTCTTCTCTTGGGAAGACATGTAGCCTGCCTCAGTAAGTACAGTCCAAGGAAAACATATGGTTGCAGACCTCTGGAGCATGGCAAAGGGGTAGCAAAGTTATACTGCAGTGAGAATCCAACCTGTCTAACCCTAAGCTCTCTAGGGAGGAAATTTGGCGTGAGAGGAATGTTCCCTGAATAAAGAGATTATATCTCTTCCTATTTTGGTTAAAATTACTTTTTGTCTTTGGATTTCTGCATTGCATAAAACTTGCTTGTTTAGCTTCTTATACTTGCTGAGAGAGTTTCCTCCTGATCCCACTCTTCATCCCCCACTAGTCTTGGGTGCTTGTATCCCTAAAATTGTGTGGAAGTCATTTTCTGTTATTTTCTATACCCTAGTAAATCTCCCTTAGTTTTGGGAAGACCTTTATTTTCCAGTGCACTATTTCAAACAAAGCAAACAACTTTCCTGCAACACATAACAGTCATGGCTTAGAAGATCATTCTCTTTCTTCAGCAGAGAAAAGAGATCAAGGCAATCTAGTTCTAAAACACTTTTCTTAGATGGACTTCTGAAGGGATCTGATTAAGAAGAAAGGTTATATTCCATAGCAGTTCCTTTCTGTGAGCTAGCCCTGTGGCTCTGAATTTGAAGACAGCAGAAAGTCTGAGCCTCCTGCAGAACAGTAAGCAGGACGGCTGCACCAGAACGATGCTGAGCCTGAGCTCATGTGCTCTAGACAAAAGCATCAGGGCATGGTGCCATGCCAAAGGGGCTGCATCTCTTCACAGTGCTCTGATACAGATATGCCAGACTGCAGAACCCCTATTTCTGTCTCTTTGCACCCAGGCTGATGGTGTCATTTCTGTCCCTTTGAGAAAAACTTGCTGTGTAACCTGGGGAAGAACTCTTCAAACATGTCTGGTCTGATCTTATGCATTGAGCTCTCTCTCATTTGACATCTACCTCACACTCCCCCAGAAATGCATTTGAATCTTGCACATACACTGAGCTTGGCACAGCTTAATAAAGAAGTCGGACCTATTGTGCATCTTCCACCAATTTTCATTGTTTTTGTCCATTCTGGAGGCTTTTTGAGACATGAGCTGCTTCTCCTTGTGTGCACATGAAGCTATTAAAACAGCAGGTCCTTGATCTTGTGTTTGGCCATTTGGTGCTCTTGCAGTGCAAGCTGTAAGAGTAGGGAAGTTGTTTCTGCTTGAGTAGCTGTAATTATTGTGGGGGAAAGCTGTTCACAATGTTCTGCAGGCAGTGAGAGGCTGAGAGAGAACCTTTGCTACAATCTGAAGGCAGGACAAGTGCTGTATTTCCAGTCAGGCTGAAGTGACAACCATGTGCTTACTGCAAAACTGCAAAGAAGATGTGCAGTCCTCATTGCTCTAATCCAAAGTTTCCCCTTATAAGCGTGCACTTCAGCTTTGTTTTCCCAGAAAACTTCCTGAATACTTGCTATGGCAAGCAGCCAAAATATAGCTATGCTTCTGTAGGTGATACTGTTCTGTCCTAAGAAAGATTGCCAGTCAGTGGTATTGCCCAAGAAGATAATGCAGGAATATGACAGTATTATGCCAGAAAAAAAAAAAAAAAAAAGGTGTTGGACTGAAAATACTGATTTGTTTTAACATTTGTTTCAGACCAAGAACAACATTAGCAAGTAAAGAGCAACAGTCACAAGAAAACCAAATTGGTAGACCAAAAGTTTCAGTTATTTAGTGTCATTTCCAGTCCTAAAATCGAAACAGTTGTTTCTCCTCTCCAATGATTATGTCTTCACACAAACTAATTTGCAAATACAATAGCAATATTTCAAAAAATTTCAGACATCATTAATGTTATTGGGTTGGGTTTTTTCTCCAAAGCACTAGGATCTTTAAAGATGGCATTTGAATACCTTAATCATTTCTTTGATGACTTCTGCTCTACGAGAAAAAAAAAAAAAAAAAAATTACCTTCCCTTTTGTTCAGTTCCCCACTCAATGAAAAACCTAAAATTCTTTAAGGCACAGTACGAGGAAGAAAGTTCCCAAACAAAATAAATATTTTTCTGGATAAAGGGAAGGTAATTATAATTCCAAACAGAAAAGAAAGATGAGAATTATTTGTAAACAAAAATAAAATCCCCATAGTTGGAGAGGCATTCACATCAGTGTGGACTATAAGGAATAGAGCTACATACAGGGAAAAATATACTCATGGTCTTATTTAATTAAGCTTCTCTGTCTCTCATTCCCTCAGACTGTCTCTTTTTCTGAGGGATAGTTGAAGTAATTGGTTGTCTTCAAGAAAAAAGCTGTTTTAGAAAGTACCAGAAAATAATTCAGTGCTTGGAACTGAATGGCACCTGAACCCATGTAAAAATGTGCTACAAGTTTTGCCAGAACAAAACAAGCTACTGGTCCACCTGATCTACCATTCTTTCCCCACTACTGGCTAATTCCAGCCATGCAGCGTTCCCATAAAGGGCTTAATTGTACCCTATGGCATAAGGAGAAATCTCTTTCTAATACTGCATGGTAATCAAAGTTATGCAATGAAGCAAGATGACTAATAGCCTTTATTTTTTTCCTGACTGTTGAAAGAGTATGTGCTATATGTACGACTGATAGGTCATTAGTTTTCTTAGTCAAAGGAGTTTGCCCCAGAACTTACATATAACAGGTAGTTTCACATATGATTAAATGTTCCCTGCTTTCCTTTTTTAAATGTAATGGTTTTGATCATGATAAAATGCTAGTGGGTGCAGAGAATCCTTGTATTTTAGCTGACAAGCAGCCCTTGGTGATTACCTTGTCCATCTCTGAGGTAGGTATTCACTATAGCATAGAATTCCCTTCTGTAGCAAGTCCAATGTTAAATTCCTGATCAATTAGTCTTGGCACCCCATCCCAGAGTTTTAGAGGTCTAATAATTCGCACTCTCAAATGTTCTCCTGCACTCTACACTTCTCAGCAGTCTGATGAACAGACTAAGTAACAGAGTGGTCTCTTTTATCTCTAATTTTGATGATTACCTGCCTGACCTCTTTGACAGGTTTGACCTTCTGCATACTATTCAATACTTTATATACAGCTATTTTCTTTCTTACACTTCTTTGTAAACTAAAAGCCCTGATCTGCAGGCACCATGCCGACCCAGCTGCCTTTCATCAGGTTGCTACACAGTCCATCTATGTATTGGCCAATTGACTAGAGTGAAGAAGCTCTTACTAAACAGCCCTGTAGGCACTTCTGCAGACGTTACAGCGGTTCTACCATGCTTTAATGAGCAGCTCTGGCTTCAGTTTTCCCCTAATTTTTACCTTTTGGCTATCTCTGCACACATTCATTTGAGCTACATTTTCCCAATACTCTTTAAAATTTCAAGTGTACAGCACCCGCATGCATAGCCAAGAGGATGTTTTTCCCTCTTGGACAATTTTTCGAGTGATGCTTTTCATTTAAAAAGCAAAACAAAACAAAACCCACAACAAAAAAACCCATCCCATGTTAATCTAAAATCCACACACCTATTTTATAATTCTAATGGGAGAATTACATGCAAGCCATCTTGTACATATGAAACTTCCCATCAGTATTAGAGTGTTTTCTTGCCCTCTATACAGAAAAATATAATAGCCGTGTTATTTCTCCGGGATGTTTCTTCATCTTACAGCACACTTCCTTCCTGCTGTCACATTCTGTATAGTAAACCTATTAGTGAAGATAGTAGTATAAACTTAGCTCCTGATTGAATTCCTAAAGTGTTCTTTCATCACAGCCTTAAAAAACAACTTGGAAAATTAATTTACCAACAGTTCTGAACCATTTCACTGAATTACCTGGAAAAATTCAAAGGCTGACTGGAAAGAAGTGTAAAAAGGATTTGGAAAAATTTAAGCAAGCGTAACTGCTACTGCTTATCGTTGAGATAAAGATAAAATAAGCAGGGTTTTTGTGTTAGGATAATTACCCAGACCTTCAATTTCCTCACTTAGTATATTTATTTAGGCACTGTAATTAAGCCATTTAATTGCTCAGTATTCTCTAAGAACTGACCTTGAGACGTAATGAAAAAGGATATTAGAAAAAGATAAGAAAGAATAACTAGAATGAACTTGAAAATCTTGAAGTGGCAAAAGCTCTCCAAAATGTATGACTTTTTGTTTCTGTATATAACGTTATCTTTTGTTCATAAAGTGTTAAAAATCACAGGAGACAGCAAAAGGGGTGCAAATGATGATTTCATGGAGTCCCGGTTGGTCAGCAAATCTGACCACTTCTAGGGGCTACCCAGTTGTATACATTTCTGTGATCATTAAGTGTCTTCCTACTTAACCTGCCAGCTCCCTGATTTTTTAACATTAACAAAATGTATTATCAGAGACACCTGTTTCTTGCAGAACCTCACTGAATGATGAAGAGCCGTCTTAAATCCTCAAAAGACCTAAAAGTGGCCAATCCCACCCAAACTGAATAGAGCTAGTAATGAATCTTTTCCACATCTTGGGAAAAATCAGTGTTTCCTACTTGGGGAAAAGCACCAATTCCTAAATTATTGAAGAAGCTGGCTAGAAGGGTTGGCCTTTAAAGGTTTCATACCAATTTCAATGGAGACCTAAGATATTAATGAAGGAAAACACCTAGGAAATACCCAAGCTTCCTGTGCCATCAAGGCAGGAATTCCATATTCGAGATTGACTATAACTTCCTCTGTTTATCTTCAGTGCCATCTACCTCCTTCCATTTCCACTTTCCCATACAATGTATGAAAACCAAAATGTAGATGGCTCTCTGTATAGACAGGATTAGCCCCAGTCTGTTTGGGACCAAATGTCCTAAATTCACCAGATTTCTTAGGCTCCTGAGTTATGTGTGATGGAATCATAGAACCATAGAATCATTTTGATTTTAAGATCATGAAGTCCAACTGTCAACCCAGCACTGACAAGTCACTACTAAACTGGGTCCCTCAGCACCACATCTATAAGTATTTTAAATTCCTTCTGAGATGGTAACTCAACCACCTCCCTAGGCAGCATGTTCCAGGGCTTGAGATCCAACTTAAACTTCCTCTGATGCAACTTAAGGCTATGTGCCCTTGTCCTGTCACTTGTGCATAAAAGTTACATACTACAGACTTCAGTCCTTAGAACAAAGAACAAAAAATCACCTTTCTTTACTTAAACTGAAATGCAGAAGTCATTGAGCATTGAGTCCCTAAAAACAAGCAGATCGTGACTTTCTGGTTATGTTGAAGCTTTATTTTTTCATAGATGAGAATGCAGAGTTGATGGTGAAGTCAGGAAGTGGATTTTGGGGGATGTGTGTATGTGTTTACATGATCAAACAAACAAACAAGATTATATATGAGCTATATTTAAGTGCTTGAAAATGCTAACACATGTAATCATAAATATGGGTTATTTCCAAATATATCGTAAAAGGTCAAGAATCACCTGCATACAGACTTTGTACAGAAGGAATGAGTTGCATTTTTAGTGTTACTGGCTGAATAAAAGCTGCTCTCTGTCCTTTGGGCATAAAATAACCCACCAGACACTCATGGGAAAACAATACACATTTGGAGATGCTTTAAGAAATTAAAAGCTCAGTGGATACAGAAGCTACAGCGAAACTCATTTACATTTGGGATTCTAGCAAAGGACAGGTAAAGGTGCTGTTGACAAATTGTTGTGCATCTAAAGGTTCCTGAAAGCATTCCTTATCTAAGGCAGTTCTAGTTGGACCTGTCTGCCATTCCACAAGAACTGTGCTGTCTTCTGGTTTTTCTTCCCCCCCCCGCCCCTCTATTTCATCTTTCTTTTCATTTTCTTTTATGCTGAAGGTGATGCAAAGATAAATGTGAAAAGGCATGACATTTCCTTTTTGTTATATGCTTGTGATTTTTATTATGCATGTCCCCAAGGAACCTAAACCAGCACCTGGCACTGTTGTAGTATTCTGGCCTTTCAGTCAATGAATGCAGAGGCTCTGGAATCTGAGAGCAATAGAGCTACTTCATAATCAAAGTGGTCATTCTGGTGTGAATATTAAAACTCCTGACACACATGCACAAAAGGTTTCTGGTAGCTATTATTCCATGCCATTTACCCTGCAGGAATATATACACTTGTACAAGCTCTGTTATAAACTCTGAGCAATTTCTCTAAACTTGCACTTAGCTGTGAAGTCTGCTGCTTCTGTTTCAGATTCAAAGAAAGTTTGTCTGCTGTTTTGGAGTATATCACTTCTAATAAAAGATACTACCTGTGACTATAAGTGTTTTCTTGACTAACTCCTCAGATTATCACACCTACAAAAATACGTCACTAGGCTGATATTTCAGAATCTCAAATGGCATACAGATGCTGCTGGCTCATTTTGAGAAACATTTTTTCTACTACAATATCAGTTTTATAACTGTATTGGTAACAGTTATAATAATTTAAAGCTCTTTATGTAGTAAAACACCGAACATATTTCTCTAAATTCTTCCAGCTTTGGTGGGGGAAGCATTCATATTAAGTAATAAAAAGATGTGAAAACCTGATGCAAATTACATGAAATATATAAATATAGGAAAATTTACCACAGGTCTCAAACAGCACAAATAAGAAGTCAGCAATCTGAATGTGTCAATTTATGGAACAATCTATAGTTTGTACATGGTTGAAATTTTTTACCTTAGTTGTACTGTATCACTGATTACATCCACACGACCATGTAAACATAGGCAACAAAAGCAAAGGCTGTTTGGATTACTTTGAACAGATGGGGAACTGAAGGCTGGAAACACAAAGAGCACAACAACACGAGAATTTATATCTGCTGTGAACAGAGTTGGGGAAAGCACCAGGAGATGCTGGAGAAAGTTTACAGGATATGAAAGAGAGACAAAAAGGTGAGAGACTTTTGTATGGCACTGCAAAATATGTTATACAGAAAGAGAATTAATGAAATAATTATGATGAACTTGGACATCGGACTAATGGGATGAGAAGATGCAGCATCTCCAGAGGATTATCCCTCTAGTTGTTTTAATTTTCTTTTTTTTTTTTTTTTTTTAGTAAAACATGTATGTTCAGAAAGGGGATCATGGGGAAAAAAAGCTTCAGCTGCTGTAACTTGTGAGCTAAGTCAGGCAGGAGAGATTGGTCTATGGCTCAAACTCTCCACAGAAACAGGCATATCTGCTGCTTTTGTTAATGCTGGTTGGACAATGGAAGAGTCAATATTTTATTTAGAGAAGGCAGTTGTGTCTTATTATATAGAAATACTAGTTTAAAGATCAAGCAAGCATGGATTTTCCCTAACTGTGAAAACAACTCTTTAAGTCATTAACTTCTGTGGTTCCTCAAGAAATAGGTATATTTAAAATAATTTCAAACCTGCATGGCCAGCCATTGTAAAAATTATTGCTGATTTTTGTAAGATAAAAATAATTCAAGGTCTGCTTTTACTGTGGGCAAAGTCCAGTTGGAGGAGCAGGAAAGGTTTTATGATTTAAAAAAACCCACCTCTGGGGTGCATTGAGCGTGGCCACCAGGTAAAGGCAGGTTCTCCTCCCTCTCCGTCATAGCATGAGGCCACATCTGGAGTCCTGTGTCCAATTCTGGGCTCCCCAGTTCAAGACACACAGGAAATTACTGGCAAGAGTCCATCAGAGGCTACAAAGATGATGAAGAGACTGGAACACTTCATTTATGAGGAAAGGCTGAGAGCCTGGAGAAGAGACAACTGAGAGGGGTTCTTATCAGTGCTTATGAATACCTAAAGTACAGCTTCACCTAGGGGATGGAGCCAGTCTCTTTTCCCTGGTGCTCAGTGAAAGGACAAGGGACAATGGCCACAAATGGGAACAAAGGAAGTTACACTTAAACTAAAGGAGAAACTTCTTTACTGTGAGGATGACAGAACCCTGTACCAGGCTCACCAGAGAGGTTGATGAGTATCTTTCTCTAGAGACTTTTGAAACCTGCCTGGACTAATTATCTCCAAAGGTCCCTTCCAACTGCTTCCATTTTGTGATTCTGTGATGTGTTACGTTCTTCTTTCTTATTTATTATTCCTGTGATGCTGTGGAGTAAGCCAAGAGATGGATCAATGAATATCTTATTTACACTTCCCTTTTTATCCTTCCCAATGGTACAAGGTGGCTGTTAAACCATGTAATGGAAAGCTGGATTGGAAGAGTGATTTCTGTACCCATCACTAATGGAACTGGAATTATAGTTCTTAGAGAAGTACTTCTCAAACCATACCATATTCCCAATCTCATTTGTTCATTAATTCAGTAGTCTCTTTCACCACAGCCAGTACTAAAATCCATACAGAAATGATCCATCTGGCAAATTACACATTGCTGTACAGGCAGGAATGACTCCTTTCAGATCCCTGGCAGGTGATAAGCACATGCCTTTGAGCATGGGGTTTTGGGGTTTAGTTTTTTTTTTTTTTTGCAAATCCATGTTGCATTCCTCAAATCTCTAGAACTGATTAGAACATTTTCTGAATAACAACAAATTCTTCTGCCACCTGTTCATCAAGGCCTTAGGAGTCACTGGAAAAAACTCAAATTCTGAACTCAATCCAAATCTGTCCCAGCAGAACAATACTTAGTGTCTACACATCATGTTTTATCTGACAAACTGTTTGATAGAAGCAAGTTTGCTTCTTAGAGGAGAAAAAGGATAGGCAGTAAAGCTACCAGGCCAAAATGTTCCAGTGGATAAGAGCACAACACATCCCTTGGTTCCCACCACTGGACTTTATCCATTTGATAATCTCATTTTTTTAAGAAACTTCAGTATTATTAGAGTGTCATCAAGACTGAAAAGAAAGCAAATGAAACCAATCTACCCCTCACACCTTGGTGTTTAATGGGAATCTGTAATGAAGAGATGTGTTTTGTGAAAGGTTTGTTCTAATAAAACCTTCTTTAATCTCAAAAGGGACCAGAACTGGAGGGAAATGAACACTAATAATACCATCTTATCAGCTATTCTCTAAAATCCTATTTATAAGCCTATGGGTGCTAATTAACTGTCTTGCAATACCAAGCAAAATTGTATATTGTGACCAAATTATAGGGCATGGAAAGTGTTAAAGAAGAGACTACATTGATTAATGTCTTAAGACACGTGTTTTGTATACTCAGACTCTTTCTGTCTGACAACTTTTTTCCCATTATTTTGGCTTTCTGTTTAAGGTTCATGTGAACTCTCTCAACAGCAGTTTATATCCTTTTTTAAAAGACCACAACTAACAAAAGCACAGTCAGCCTCTGAGGTTGACCCAGAGTCTGAACTTTCCAGAAATCAAGCACAAGTCACTGTGAATAATAAAGTGGAATTAGTTCCTTCATGATTGACCTTTGAAAAAAGATATTATCTGATAACAGTGATAAAACAATCCTGCCTTTTTATGGAAAAACTTGTGAGTAGGAAAGTTCGCTATAAGAAATACATAAGTATTTATAAGCAGCATGACAGAAAGGTGGATCTGGAATGTGAGATTGATGCTGTACACTTATAGTCTGTGAGACACCCAGAGAAGATGGAGACACACAGAGCTGGCTTCAGATAGGTCAGCTCTGTAAATTAACAAGCCAGATAGATACAAATGGGATGCTGCCTCATAGCCACCTTTCCATGGCATGTTCTTCAGCTAAAATACAGTCCTTTACTCTGTGGATTGCCAAAGGCTAAAAAAATCACCAATGGTGCCATCACAAACCTCTGATGCACTGTTGCATGACTCAAAGAAGCCCTCAAGCTGTTCAGGTTTCTGGAGAAGTATGGACCAGTCAGATTCAGATTCTTCAAGGTGGGCCTACATACCTTGCTGGGTAAGGGCTTGGGAGGGAGATGGATTTCTGAAATTCTCAGTTCAATGTCTGCCACTGATAAGTGTTTACATATGAGCTTTCTTGTGACATGCAAAATGTGTATCATGCCTTGATGGTGCTGATCACCTGGGGTCACTTTCTACATGGACCAATCTTACTGTTTTTAATTCAGTTGCTAATAGCGTAAGGCAGTATTTAATGAGACCCAGGGAAAGAGGGGGTTAGAAATCACTGCATCCCAGATCTTCTTTGCTGTGTTCATACAGAGGTACATTTATTCTGTCAACAACCCCATTGAAATCAATGTATATTCCTGTAGAATGGCCAGTCTGATTAAGAGATAGCGAGAGAGAGAGAGAGAGAGAGAAAAAAAGGGCTTTTTGGATAAGAAAAGTTGCATGGAAGTATGGCATTATTTTTTTACCCTTCTTATTAACATATTAAACCTCACATCATTCTCCGGGGCAGATGAAGCACACCAGTGCTCATCTCAACACAACTATAGGTTACAATCACCCATGTATTCTCATAGATAGATGGCTTTTACATAGTGCATCCTAGATGGCCAAAATATCAGGAGGGTAATTTGTCACTAAATTATGGCTGCTAGTAATTAATCCTCTTTTTCTTTGGACTTGAGTGACCTTTATAAAGAAGCAGTTTAAATGTGAAAAAAAAAAAAAAAAGAAAAAGAAAAAAGAAGGGGAAGAAGTGAACCATCCCTTCACAAACAAATACACTTTTGTCTTAAAATTCCAGTATGAACTGTGAAAAAGCTCAAAACAAACTGCAGCAGACTCAAAATACAACCCACAAGATGTATACTAGCAACTGCCGCTGTGTTTGAGGATAAAAAAATTTCCTATAGTGGCAGTGGGAAGCCTGTGACCTATACAAGGCTTGCCAAAGCTGGGTCATCTCTGTGATAAACTGCTCATTCCTCCTTTTCCATCTTGAAAAGTTTCCTGATGAAGTGAGAACGAAAACGTCCGGCCTCTGTAGATATGGTGTTTCTTAAAGCCTTGATCAAAATCAAATGTCTCCCTCCCTTTATTAGGAACGCTAAACAGAAGCAGATGTGCCAGGGACATGTATGCTGTCAGTGTGACCTTCAGAACTGGTACCTGCTCACTGGTAATTACATAGCAATAGCTGTTGATCACATAGAAAGTGAATCCAACACCTTGTAGGAAATACCTTTGACAAAACAGACTCATGATGAAATGCTGCCCAGCTTTTTTTTTTTTTTTGTGAGTGAATGCTAGATTTCATAAAAATAAATGACTAGCATGACAGATAAGAAACAGACATGGGTTTTGTACAGAGTTTTTTGAGAGAGACATCTCTGCCTGTTTGTGCGACTGTCTTACTTATACACTTTTGGCTTTGACCTTTCCTTTTGTTAAAAAATGAAAGGAGATACCTTTCTAAAACTGCCCCAAATGTGTGGAGAAGGGAAACCTATTAACTTAGTTTTCAAAAAAAAAAAAGACATGGGAGAATAAGCAGAATCATTTATGGTGAAACCATCCCTGTGTTTGAACAGCCTTGTGTTTTTGATGGTAGGCAATTTGGGTAAGTGAACAAAGCAAGGAACGGGGCCCTAATGGGTCTGACTGGGAAGGTTAAGTAAGGAAAACCCTTTTTACAATATTTATTTTTTCTCATTTGAACATCTGGAAGCTTATCTAAAGAACAGTGGTGACTTCTCTTTCAGATACAGCAATCTCTTCCGTCTCAGATTCGTTATATGTGATTTTAAGCTCTGTCTAATTGAGACTGCCTTATCTATGTTATTCTTAGGAACCAGAAGTTAATCCATGAGAGCTACAAGTTTATCTTTCCTTTTTTCTAGCCACATCTCAAATCGAAAAAGCCCATGCTATCATCCTCTTTTTCCTAATTTATCAATATATTAAGGCAGCTAATGATTCTGGAAGAACGTAATACGAGATATTCAGAGCAGGACACCCACAGTCCTCAGGTTCTTTTGGGAAGTAGGGGGCTGGGTGCTCGTACTATGTCCCCGTAGTGCGTAGGAGGTTTGGCTGGATGGCTGGGACAGCTGAATGGTAATGCAGCATGATGGAAGACATAACAACCTGATAGGACCTGAACCCCCTCCAGATCCCCATCTGAAAGCCTGTGCCTAGGAAAGATGATCAGAAATGATCAGCTTCCATGGGGACTCAAGAGTAAGATGTTCCCCTAGTCCATTACTTTCTCATCATGCCCTGTTTTGTGAATTAATACAATCACTTTTCAGCACCAGTGACCAGGTCTGCATTTACTGCACAGAGAAAGCCCATCCTGTTTCTTACCCAACACTCACCATATTCAAGCCTCAGTCAAATGTCCACATGGTAAGTGATTATATTAGGTGTAAAGGTTCCTTGGAGAACTTAGACCTGTGTTTATTTGCAGAACAGGTGAGGGCTGCTATGAGTGTTAAATGAGAAAATGGGATGTTTACAGGAAAATGTTTAAATAGTTCTGGTTCAGTGAGCACAGATTCTGTAACGGAGGTGGATAAAGGGTGCTGGAAAGTTAAATGCTTGGCCAGGTTTAATCAATACTTTAACCCCCTTTAACAATTGGTTTCTTAAACAGAAACCTATTTCTTTGTCTTTCTGAGAGTAAAAATGGAGTTCTCCATTTTTTTTCCAAGTTCTCCACTTTCTTGAAGACAATGGTCACTTCTGAATCCTCTCATACAGACCTTTTTGGGGTTTGTTTTGGTCATGATGAAGTAACAAAACCAAACAGCTCACAGGGTTGTGATTATATAAACTTAATGCATTCAAAACTGAGATCAAGTCTCCAAATATGAAAGGAACCAGTTCAAATATCTCAAGCCAATTTATTCCCAACACCAAGGGTTTTCCTACTCAGCTATGACACACAAAGTGATGTTTTAGTCTTTGGCTAAAGATCAAAAAAACCAAATATACAAAACACAAAATATCAAAATACATAGTGTTGGACCACTGAAGGAGTCATCTAAAGAAATGTTTAAACAGCATGTGTCAGGGCACCTTTCTATTGGCATAGTGGGGAATATGTGAACTTCAGTACATGCCAAGTCCTGAAGCACAAAAAGTGCTTTAAGATCAGTGAGTTAGACAATGTTGTTGACCCCTGGAGCAAAGAGGAAAGGTTCAAAAGAGCAACAACTACATGAACGGACCAAACAAATACTTAGTTGATGGTTCACAGAATCAGAGATATTAGGAATGGGAAAGACCTACAGGGTGAACTGTGATTATTCTGCTTCTGTGCTTTATCATTTGTTTCAAACTGGACATAGACTTCTTTGACCTAAATGTAGATTTTAATATGTGCCTTGTACAATCAGTTTCATTTAGGGTCCTGAGACAATCTCTTGTAGAGGGAGTATTAAGCTGCAAAACACAAAGAAGGATTTAAATAACAAGAAGGTGGGGTTTTTTTTGATTGATTTTATTTTTGTTTGTTTCCCCTTCTTTCTTTTATTTTTTTTTTCTTTTTAATAGGTTTTGAACACCAGTGTGCATTAAACTATCTGCAAGGCCAGACAAGTATTCTTTTCCAGAAGGGAAACATTTTATTTCCATGGTGTTTGAAACAGGTAGATAAAATGCAGGGATTCACTTCAAACAAAAATCTACTAAACCAAACTAAGGGTTTCACCAGCTGAATGTGGAGGGCAGACCCCTTCCCCCAGGACATGATTTTGACTAGTAGAAATGGCGAGGTATGTAGAAAAAAGGTGAGATCTTGAACAAACAGGAAATTGCTCCAGGTCATCCTTGTGGAATTGGATGGAGAGGAAGAAGGAAGTGCAGGAGATGTGAAGAAAATTTCTGAGAAATTTCATCTTGTGGTCACATGTAGCACTCACAATCTCAGTATGTGGCTATGTTCTATGTGTTGATTTACACAACCCTACAGAAGAACTTACATCTGAAACAGAGCAGGAGAACAAAGTCTATACCATAATTATTTCTTTTTTTATGACATTTGAAGACAATAAACTTGAACAATTAGAAAGAAATTTCAAGAGAAGTCATAAGATCCATTGCTACATGTGAAATCACGTTTAACATTTATGAGAAGTCTAGCACTGTTTCTGTTGCCTTTCAGTAATCCCATTAAGCTAGCTGTACTTCTCATCCTGGAGCCCAGCCTCTGATCAGTCTCCTTCAGTTTATCTCTTTTTTTACAGGAGCTTAGTACGTGTATGCTGGAGTCCAACATTTGTGCCAATGCTATTATTTTATGTAAAAGTTTGCAGACAGCAGGAAGGAGGCAAGCTACGCTCTTCTTGTTTGGCAGCAGTTATCAGAAGTTATCAGAAGTGAAGGTGCAAGATAGAAGCATGAGTGGAGAGTCAATCTAGGTGAACAGATAACCAAGCTGCACATTTAAAGCAGAACGAAACGAAATAAAATCCCAAAACAGAAAACATAAAGTCTTTTATGGTGAGGGTGATGAAACGCTGGAGCAGGTTGACAGGTGTAGAAGCCCCATCCTTGGAAACATTCCAGGTCAGGTTGGACAGGGTTTCTGATCAACCTGCTCTAGTTGAAGATGTTCATACTCATTGCAGGGGTGTTGGACTAGAATATCTTGAAAGGTGCTTTCCAATGCAAACCATTTTATGAACCTATGATTTCCGCAGTTCTCAAGAACCTGATTGTATTATGGTAGCTGCATTTTTCCTGCCAGGTGTGTTTTCTTCTTAGCCTGGTTTAAACTTGCAGTGCTTCCTAAACAGGCTGATTTTGCAAGTGGATCCTAATGCTGAGTGCTCTCACTGTTATTCTCAATGTCTCAAGATCAATATGTCGATAAATATATTGACATAGTCTTTGAAATAAGACCTGCCTTGGTCTGTCCATGCAGCAAACCCATTGGAAGCAATTTAGTCATGGACAAAAATGCTTCCAATGGGTTTGCTGCATGGACTTCTCTACTGTGTTTTAATTGGTTAGCCTCAGCACTGCAATGTGTGGATGCATGGCTTTAAGGTTTAGAACAGAGATGCATAAGACTGGTAAAGAACTGGGATTCCATGAGCTTATACAACAACCCAGTGTAATGTATTTACTATCTCTGAACCTGTTCAGATTTTCTTTGGATGAGAGCCCTTTGAGTGAGAGAGCGACTTGAAAAGGATATTAATTGGAAACTTGCTAAACAACCTAGCAGATGACAAATGCCTCCAGCGTTGAAAGCTAGAGGTGAAAAGGACCATTTTCTTGTTTACCTCTTCCTACCTAATATCAGCTGTGAGCCTGTCCTCATATATTTTCATGTACTTTAAGTTGATAGACTTTAAATTAGTCAAGTGATAAGGTCTATACACCATGCAATATGTAGTACAGTAATTTTTTGAATGAACATTTATATTCTAGGTAAACTGATAGTAAGACTATTAGTGATGTTGCTGAAGGGGTAGAAGACTACCCTTTTATCAGGCTGGCCTTTAGTCACATGGAACAGTAATTGTGATTAACAAAAGCACAGAGTGCTGTACGCAATGTAGTTAAATATTACTATAAAACCCCCCCTGTGCATCTATCCAAATGCTCCTGAAATATAACCCAGAATGTGTTTCTGTCACTATGGTTAATTTCTAGCAAAGGTTAGACCAATGTGAAAAAGATCACCTCACCTTGAAAATCATCATCATACAAAGTCAAGCTTCGGGGCAGCAGCAGAAGAGATTGCATCAAAAGTGTGGAAAAAAAAAAAAAAAAGAATAAGGTTTTTTTGTTTTTGTTTTTGTTTTCTGTGTGCTAAAGATATTTCAGTGGTATTCACAGTTCAGCCCTACTGGCCATACAGTAGAGGTGGAGAAATCTTTTTTTTTTTTTTTTTTTCAGAA
Organism: Corythornis vintsioides; assembly: GCA_025447755.1. NCBI lineage: Eukaryota > Metazoa > Chordata > Aves > Coraciiformes > Alcedinidae > Corythornis > Corythornis vintsioides. The sequence goes on from JAOEGS010020774.1 coordinate 142,934, forward strand.
AGTTGCTGGTCTTTGATACTTTGATGAGAATCATAAAAAAGTCTCACATAATTCAGGTTTCAAATCTTTTCTGAGAACTTGCTGTAGTTCTGGTGACCAAGTGCTGCAGGCTAAAACCATCCATGAAGTAGACAGTTATATGTGAGGGAGAATCAACCCCAAAAGAACAAATCCAACTTACTCTTTGTCTTCAGGCAAATTGCATAATATTAAATCTATACCACTGTAAGTACTGTTCCAAGCTTCTTATTCCAGGTATTTGACACTCAGCCTGAACTCATGCCAATGATCATTTTCTTTATTTTCCAACATGGAGCACTCTGTGTCTGTTATCTGAGGTACTGTCACTACCTGTGTGGACAGCACTGAGACCTATATGGATGGATTTACCACTTGACAGAATTAAATAAGCAGCACAATATCCATAAAATCCCACTTTTTCAGAAAGATCCCAATGATTCTCCTGCACTTCATATCCAGTCTAACTGATCCAGAATCCCCTCCCTGTTAAGCATTTTCCAGTTACGGAATATATTCTGCATGTATTGAGCCTTTTTCATTGGCAGATCTCTGAGCTGATCTCTGTGCAGCTTAACCCCTAGAATATGTCCTATGTGCTTGCTGAATTTTTCATGAATCCCACATTAAATCTGCAGGCTTTGAGGTGCACTGGGGAGCTGACATATTTACCCTTCCAGATCAGCACCACCATTATCTTTCCTAAGGAAGCACAGGAGCATCTTTGTTTTCCAAATACGTGTGGGCAAAGGAAAGACCATGGTCCTCAACAGTCAGTCAGCTGCCACATCATCATTCTCCACAAGTACATTCCTTATGCCATTTATTAGCATTGCTAATACCAAGCACCTCATTTTTATGCCCCTAGCAGTGATTGTGAAAGCCATACTGAACTTTCTAATCCATTTATCTATTAATTTATTATCTAATTAAGGCTTACAATGACAGTGCTATTTGTTTAAAAATGCCCTCAAACTAAACCAATACAAAACACACATGCATTCAAATCAATTAAAATGGTATTTGCTAATGTTTTCCTTAATCAGTTTGTAACTGTTCCACTACCATTTAAAGGAAGGCAAAGCTGATTTTAACTTCATCATAATTATGTGACCTACTTGCACAGTGCCAAACTGCTACAAATGGATGTTACTGTCATGTCGTAAGGGCATGGAATAGTACCAGCCATGAATTTTGCAAGAGCTATCCTAGGAATAAGGTTTTTTTTTCTTCCTTCTTTTTCTTTTCTTTCTTTCTCTTTCTTTCTTTCTTTCTTTCTTTCTTTCTTTCTTTCTTTCTTTCTTTCTTTCTTTCTTTCTT
>JAOEGS010020774.1:149973-200527 GCA_025447755.1 Corythornis vintsioides
GGAAAGGAAAGGAAAGGAAAGGAAAGGAAAGGAAAGGAAAGGAAAGGAAAGGAAAGGAAAGGAAAGGAAAGGAAAAAAGAAAGAATGATTTGAAAAGTCAGGTGAAATGAATAGGATATAGAACTGTACTCTGATAATCTCAATTATTAAGTTTTGGTCCATGCACCCAATATTTATTTTTTTGTTTTGGTACATTTTGAGAGACTGGAGGGAGAGGGAAGATTATGGCATCTTCAACACAGAACAAGACAAAGTGTTAATAGGCAAGATTACCGCTGTATAATCCTTAGCAAATGGCATAAAAGCATTAGATACTTGCACTGCTGCTGTGCCTTCCTGCAGAGATTTGTCATTGCTAGAAATGCAGTTGCTCTTTCTATGGCCTCTGTAGCAGTAAGAAAAATTCAAACCGAAGGTGTTATTCTGTAAGGTCTCCTGCAAATCCATTGGATTTTGCTCACAGAACCATAAAAATCACCATGCCGAGTCAGATCAATGGTCCATATAATCCAGTATTCTTTCTCTGACAGTGACTAATACTATATGTTTTGATACATCACAGGAATGTGTAAGAAACCTTTCAAGACCAATTATGGAACAACCTTCCCATAGACAAAGGTTCATGCAGACCTCTGGCAGAAAAAAAAAGAGTTGTTTGTTTGTTTGGTTTTTTTTTGCTTAAATTCTAGAGGATTTCTATTAACTCCTATCTAACCTGACCCTGGTTATATTCGCTATTCATATGAAATCTTGTTCTTTTTTTAGACCTGATTAAGTTTTAGCTTAACAATATCGTGTTGCAGTGAATTTTACAGGTTAAATTGTCTTTAGAAGTATCCCATTTATCACTTCTAAACTTACTGCCCTTCAGTTGCACTGGATGGTTCTTGTTTTGATTTTATGAGTGGGAGTAAATAAGTCTGCCAATTTCCCTTCTCTGTAGTGCTCAGGATGTAATATACTTCCATGAAACACCTTTTTATTCACCTTTTCCTTAAACTAACTGTTCCTACTCTTTTCTGTCTCTTGCCCTTGTATTCTTTGTAACATTTTCTGTGCTGTGGGAGACTTCTTCCACTCTCAAATCCTTCTTTTTCTTCAAATACAAAATGAGTTATTTATTAAAGTCTTTTTTATTCTGCTCTATTTTATTTAAAAACTATAAGGACTTTGGCATTCAGCTTAGGCGGGGGACTTGGACCAGATTATCTGCAGAATTCTCTTTCAACCTCAACCATTCTGTGATTCTATGATTTTGAGTTAAACTCTGTTTGGAAAAGTCTGTCCACAGTTAATTGTTTGTAGACTAGTTTGTCAATCCCACAGCACAAAGAAAGGAGTTAAGAACCTGATAACTTAGCTCTAGATGTTAGAGACTGTGCTAGCAAAAGTTGTTTGAGTCTTGATCTGTATAGTCATCCTCCCAGAAATGCTGTCCAACTTGTTACGGAAGGACAAAGGTTTTAAAAGTACTGTGCTCTACTGTACACAATATATAGCCATGAAGAGAACTTAACTCCAGGACTTTCTGTTGGCTGAGTTTCAGGAAAACATTTAGGACCTATTTTCTTTAAAGAACAACAATTGTGTAGTGGTGTGTTATATATTTATATGTGTGTGTGTGTTTATGATGGCTGTACATCATGCAAACAGCTGCATATATACCCATATGAATATTGTAAGGGATTTTTTTTTTAATTTCTTTGTAAAAAAACCCCTTAACAAACCATAAGAAGGTGTTTCATAGACTGTTAATATTAAGTGCCAGTAGCTAGAAACATAGCAAGGAAATTGTGTTATGCGATGGGATGAGAAGAAACCCTAAGCTGTATGTCTCAGGAGAAATCAATGCACTTTCTTTTAATGTCATAAAAAATACCTCCCAACAAGATGTATTCAGAGTAGTATTAGCAGAAAAGTGAGCTTCTAATGGCCTTTATTGATTAGGGCAGAAACAGCAGACACTTCTGAGGATACTGCTGTTGTACAAAACAATTGGAAGTACCATCGTCTTACTGTACTCTAAGTAGATTTAGTGAGAATGTCCCAAACTCAATACTGCAGATCTGCCACAGCCCTTTGCTTCAGCGAGAAAATGATTTACCAAGCTTAAAAGAAGCTCCCCAATCACCTTTTCCAAGTTACTCCTTCTTCTCTTTTCCAAATTTTGCTTCTGCTTTTTTTTTTTTTTTTCCTGGAGTGCAAAACCTCCTTTGTCCTTCTCAAAGACTTCCTTAACTGTCCTGTTCTTCTCCTTAGCATCTGTCAGAAGCTTGCACAGGGGAATGAGGACAAAAGTCCCCTTGAGGGACAGCAGCCCTAATGACTTATGCCATTCATAAAGAAAAAATGACTGCTTTGGGGAACGAATCCACAGTGACTGTAGGACTGTCTCTAAGAAAGGACACACAGTCAAATGCAGCTGAGTTATTGAGGCCTGATAGAATGCCATCAGCTGACTTCTTGTAACTCAAAAGGTTGGGTGCAGGTCCTGTGTGTCTGGAGGGGACAATGTCATATGATGCAGAAGCACACTGCACATTGGCCGATGCTGAGAGGGACAGAGATGCCCTCATGATATCTGCCTCCCTGGTAAATCTGCTTCTGACTAGAGGAACACTCCTAATTTTGAGATGGAAAATGTTACTTTGCAATTCCTTCCTTACACTGAATTCCTCTGTTTTGCAGAGGGTGAGCTAATACAGTGGTACTGCAGCTGCACGGTGGTAACTTGTCAAGCTGTAGCAATTCAGGGAGGCTTGACTGTGTGCCCATGTCCTCTAAAAAACCTCAGATCTGCACAGACCATGTCGGCGGCCTCTTGACTCGCCGCTTTGCTGTATTATTGAGATGAGAGCTGCTGAGAGCCGTGGCCAACAGCATTAAGGGCCCTGCAGTGCGTCTGAACGCCAGCCACACAATGCTGTAAACAGGCCAGAACGGACGTTTTGGATAGGGGCCAGATCACTGAAAATTCCATCCAAGGAAACCGGTTTGTGACTAGCCCCTTGGTGAATTCACATTTATTTAGTGCAAGGTAGATACATCTCAAGTAAACGGAGAGACAAACAGACAGGCTCCGGAGCTTTGTGAAGAGGTGACAATAAATAGGGATGATAAAGAGCATAAAAAAAGTCTTCAGCCAGCCATAAAAATTCCCACTCCCCAGTGGCTATTTTAGAGAGAGCTGTTTTTCTCTTTCAAACAGTAAATGATGAAGGCAGGTTTTGTAGCAGGGTGCTGAAGCAGCATCAAGGGCTGATCAGGAGTAAGGCGCTAAGCATTGCGCCATGTGTGCAGACTGGAGAACGGAAAGCATCGCCGCTCTTCTGCTGTTCAAAACACTGGAATCACCCCAAGCGATTGAGCCCTTGCCAAGTAATTCACCTCTCTCTGGACAGACTCTGCTTCTTGTTCGCGTTTGCTGATCTGATGCAATTCCTAGTGCTTAGTGGTTTAACAGAACTCTTTGGGAGACACTCGATTTATCACTGATAAATCACTGATGAAATCTGAAGTTCAGTTATTAAGTGAGGGCTCAGCCACAGCTGTATAAAAAGCTTTCCCCTGGCTTAGAAACACACCGGTGAAGATACTTGATATGATAACCCTGTACAACCCCTGCACCCTTCAGTCTTTGTTTCAGGCTTTTGTTCTTAAGGCATAATTACTGTTTCTGGCTTGATTGAAAAGATCTGTGCATACATACTGCAAACTACCAGTCTCACCATCTCCTTCACCAACTCTCATCTCTATGAACACAGCAAAGGAGGTAAAGGGCTTCTCCACTTTAGAGGGATCATTCTGTGCTCTTCACACTCATGACTCTTTTGCATAAAATACATCAGTGTCTGCATGCCGGATAGGTACATCCTTAGGGTGTTTCATGGGTACTTCTTTTTGTTGTTCAAACAGTTCCCCAAAAGCAGTAAACTTTCACCCTTTTCTGTTCAAAACCTTGTCAAGTTTCTTCATATCACCGTAGGGGGTGATTCAGATATAGAGATGGTGATGACTTCCTTTCCTTACACTCATGGGCTGAGGATAAATCCCATAAAAAAATTGAAGCATTCAAAAGCATTCTGTATCTGTGTTTGAACCAGGATCACCAGTTATTTGCTTTTTATCTGGTTAAATAACAGACACACAAAAAACAATTCTGAGAACTCTTTTTGGAGCTGCACTAAATATGCAACTAGAACATGTGAAAACATCACAAAACAGAGAAGACGACCACACTGCATATCCCTTTTTCCTCTCTGCCTCCAGTATTAATCACACAGGCTTTTGAAATCTGCCTTAGACATCTCACTGGACATCAGACCTATAACCAACCCAACACATTTACCCAGACACCACTGAAAAGCAGATTTTGCCCTTTGATCCAGATACGCATTGAAATGAGTAAGAGATCTGTAGGGCAAAGCACTGCCTGATTATTCCTTTGTGAGTATCTGTTATTTCTCATTAATAGATACAGTGTTGCTGCTCTGGATCCTGACCTCCATTATACTGATACAATGCAGCAGCTCCACTGACTTTCTCATTTGTGCTGTCCAGAAAGGTGCTGCAGCATGAAACGCAGCCCTGCTATGCATTCCTTTTTCATTTCTATGCGTTCCTTGCCTGATACTGGAATGGAAGTAACACCCGCAGAGTTCAGCCTTCACCCCTTCTTGGCATGATTTATGTGCCTCATACAGCAGCTCTAGGAGAGATTATTCTTATTTATACTATGATCCAGCATATTTTCTCCTCCTCTAAAGTGATACTCTTAAATAGAAGCAATGCCTGAGCAGAGGAATGAAACAAGAGTCCAAACAGTGGGAAACAAAGTGCCTGGGCATCACTGCATTAAAAGAAAATCTCACTCTAAGCTATTTTCCTCTCTGATCTCCGTGAAGAGTACAGACACTGTGTGTGTGGGGTCTTGTTGCATCGACAGCAGTATATATGTTTTTTGATGAAAAAATGGAAATGTATGGATGTTGTTTATGGCTTGAATAATGGTGCTGGAAATGTGGTTGGATTGAAGATCAGTTTGAAATGGCACATAAACCTGAACTTAAACTTCTTTAGTTATCTAGGTGCTAAAAATTGAAGGTGTGCTGGTTTGTCTTTCCCCAGACTCTTTGTTTTAGCATTTAATAGGCTATCTGTTGTTATAGGAAAGGGATATTTTAATTGCAATGTAGTTTTGAGCACTACCTCTGGAATACAGTTTCATCAGTGTAGTGTTACTTGACTAACAAGCCATGATGGGTGGCTTATGCTGATTTAGGTAAATTTGCTCCTAGACAAATAAAATTAAATTACAATAGGACACTCCCAAACAAACAATCAAACAATCAAATAAACATCCAAGAAGGAGCACTACCTGCTAAGCCTAGCTTGTTTTGCCTAATACAGCAAAATAAAGGCAGATGGGGAATAAACAATACTTAAAATGGGTAAACACTGGCAAGGGAGAAAAACAAGTGAACTAAAAGAGATTTTTGATGCTGGAATGATGCAGTGTCATCATCAAGATAGTTTTCAAAGAGAAAAAGGAAGGGATGGAGTGAGGAGAGGAAAGAGAAGTAGAGAGGAAGATGAAGGAAGGAGAAAGAAAGAAAGAAAGAAAGAAAGAAAGAAAGAAAGAAAGAAAGAAAGAAAGAAAGAAAGAAAGAAAGAAGAAAGAATCTTTTAAACCAAAACCAGCTACACCTAAAGCCCAGATGACTTCAGAGAAGCTGATTTACTAAAGCTTTCTAATGTTTCACATAATCAATTTCATCTCGCCATTGCCTGACTATTGTTTAACATACAAGAGCTATATAGTTCCAGACCTTGCTTGGGGCAGGTAATGATGGTGTGTTTGTGTGGGATGGAGTAATAATTCATTTCAGACACAGAGGTAATTCATTGCAGACACTCTTTAAGAGACTTGGGGGAGAAAATAAAATGGCAGATGATTTTACAATAATTTAGGTTTTTAAAATTTTTTTTGTAACTGCTGACCCTGGAACTGGTAATAACAGGAAATGGAAAGATTAGCATAAAGAATGATCATTGATACTTGGGGTCTGATAGCCATTTTTTACTGAGCCTCTGCACTTACTCTGAAAGGAATAAAGCATTAAAAACAGCCAAGGTTTTCTTTCTTGCACATATACAGTGTTATGGCTGTTTGGGAAAGTGTAAAATCGGTGAACAGGAATTATGCCAAAGGGTTTCATAGGAATAACTCTCCACTCACATAAAACATGACAGGGAACTAGATCTTCTTTTATTTTAAACTGAGTAAGATGTCTCAGAAACTTATTGAGAAGCCATAATTTTCCATTAAATTCTTTACTTTTCCATATGAGAAGAAATGATGGATTTTGTTTACTGTCTGCTTACTAGTATAAAATGGTTCTGCACAGTAAATGAGAAGAGCGGACAGTCATATTCAGGCACATAGTACAAACGTTTAAGAATATAAAAAAGACATTATGCTAAAGATGTCAGGATGGAGGTTATAGGAGGGTACAGGGAATTCACCTTAAACATGGTAAGAATCAAGATGCGCCCTCAGAACTGGTTTACTTTCTGGACTAGTGACCATTGAAGGATATTGTAGGGATCATGATTTATTATGTCATGTTCAGCTCTTCTGGGTAAAGGTGTCTGCCCAGGAAACAGTAATTCCACCAGAATTACTTTATATTAAAGATGAATAAAAGTGAATTAGGCTCATTCACACCTGATTTTCTCAATTCAGCCTGCAGATTCACCTCCCACATCAACAGACACTCCTGCAGTTTAAACTCAAGTATGAAAATCTGGGCAATGTTAGTCATGCAACAGGTAACCCTCATCCCTTTTACATAGATTTGCACGTTAATATACAAAATGGGTGATGCAACTTGAAAGATGTCCTAAATAACCTTGTATTTATTCCCTTTTTCTAATTACAAGAATCTGGTGTGAAAAATACTCAAGAAAGGATGACTGTGCCTTAATTTGTCATCAATACACAAACTAGGTATTAACAGTTGCAATGAACTAAGCAGCTAACAAAAACTGGTGTAATTAATAACAACAATAGACAACTACTTGTGTGACTTTGGATCTTTAGTTCTCTGAGTTTCTAGAGGAGCCAAGGTGAGGAGATACTACATAAGGAAATGTGAACTGCTGAAAATAACCATTTTTCTTTTCCTGGCACAAAGAAGAAGGATTCTGCTGCTTCCACATTAAAGGGAGGGTGTTATGAGTCATAAAAGAGGAGGAAACACAGCAACAGAAAAAAAAAAAAATTAAAACTATCTTGGTTTATCCAGAATAATGGAAGCTAAAGGTGTTCAGCAGCTCTCTGGACCAGGCTTTTTGCTTGGGAGTAGCAGTGATGACAAAATGCTTTGAGCTGAGGATTCATTCTAGTTCTGAGGAACAGAGGCTTTATCAGGTTAGCTAGAACACCACTTAGGAAGTGACCATGTCTCTGCAGCAGCCGAGGCATAACACATCTCCCAAGAAATGTGCAAATACATGTGTGCACAGGAAATCTCTCCCTTTTCTCATATACTGTTTATTTTAAAGCCTGTATCTACAAACACTTGCTGCATGACTTGCTTCCTGACACAATGAGGGGTCCCATTTAATTAACCTGGCAGCCTACAGTGGTGAAAATAGATTGGGGCTTGTAAGTGTAGAGATTGACAGTCTCTGCAAGCTGCCTTGGCTTGCTTAGCTACAAAAGTTATTGTTTCTCAATTATTTTGATCTTATGATTCCAGTTTCTACATCCAGTGTCTGGCTGCAGCTGCAACAATAGTTGAAGATGGAGAAGGAGGGGGAATAGAACTGTTTGACAAGGAGCATCAGCAGTTCACTCCCTCACGTCTTTATTGAACTGCCTCTGGCTAATCGCAAGCCTTCTTAACATTTCCTCTGAGAAAACATGATGAAATACAAGAAAGCCTACTCATTAAAACAAGTACTGGGAATGTTTTGTTCTTTTCAGACCCATCCCTGTGTTTGAGTACCTGGAGAACCAAGTGCTATTAGCTGAATAGCATCTGATTATCATCGGCTTTGTCTGATACTTTGTTTTGTTTTGTTTTGGTTTTTTTTTAAGTTAATAAAAATAGAGCTCGAAAACTGGTTCTGATTAGTCAGGTCAAATAGTGAAATTACTCTCTAAGGCCAGGATGTTCCTGAGGATCCCATCGCAGAGCAAAACAGCCAAAAGAAATCATAGAAGAGTAGCAGATCAAGGCAGACAGAAGTGGCCTACTGAGTGCTACTGGGTTTTGACGTGGTGCTACAAACAGAAGTGCAAAAACTGTGGTTGAGATTCAGAAATCTGAATTTCTGCTTTAGGTGCCAAGGCTGCAGCATTAGCACTTGGCAGAAGCAAACATAAAAGAAGACAAACACAACCCCTTCCCCAATCCTCTACACACCCCTCCTTTTTTTTTTTTTTTTTTTTTTTTTGAGCAAATATCATAAGGTTCACAAGAGTCATGGAGGCCCAAGAAAACATTTTCTTTTCAGTATCACTTTCTGTCTGCCTCTTCATCTGGGGCTTCATCATGCTCCTGTCTCCTCAAATGACTGCGACATTGCTTTCTTAAACGATACTTACAGCAATCAAATCCTCTTGCTAACCTTATCAACAGCTGAGACAGAGTGATGGGGACAGTCAATTGCTATACACCATTTCCACTACAGTATTTTCTTTCACACTGTTAAGAGAAATTGCCTATTACTAAAGTAGCTCTAAGGAAGTGGAAAAAAAAAAAAAAAAGAAGGAAAGAAAAAAAAGAGTATTTTCCATAACAATGCAGTTAGGTTATGTTGTAATTGGCATCATGGTGGGCATGTCACTCCCACCAGGTCCCTTGTGTGTCTGATTGAGTCTGGGTTTTTTTTTCGTGTGAGGTGCTGCTATTTGTGTTGGTTCATGTGATTTTCAGTAGGGCTGTCTTTCCTTTCATTGTAGGAGATGGACAGTCAGGGTGAGGAAAGGCATTTACAAGTTAATATTGCTGCAGTAAATGTGATTCCTTCTTGTGCACTTTTGTGGGTGCTGCAGGGTGAAACTGTAAATAAATTCTAAATGTAAAAAAAGAACATGTTGCACAGGGAAAGCAGGTGAAAGAGAAAGAGATGTTAAGTTCTGGTATTTGGATGCTTGGGTGGGTGCCCATGTTACACAAGCTTGTCAGAGATGTGGACAGCTTGTAGCTCCTACTCTGGGGCACAGGGGCAGCATTCAGAATTTCTGATGTCTGGACTCCCAGACAAAAATATATCTATTTCAGCTGACACCCTACTGCAACCCTACTGAGGCTGTCTTTCTCATAGAATCTTAGAATGTTTTGGGTTGGAAGGGACATTTTGGGGTCATCTAGTCCAACCCCTCTGCATTGACCAGGGCCATCTGCAACTAAAGGAGGTTGCTCAGAGCCCTGGCTAACCTCACCTGTAATGTTTCCTGGGATGGGGCATTGACCACCTCACTGGGCAACTTGAGGCAATGTTTCACTACCCTCATCATAAATAATTTCTTCCTTCTATCTAGTCTAAATTTCACCTTTTCTAGTTTAAAGCTAGCCTGATATAGACCCTATTAGAAAGTCAGTCCACATCTTTCTTACAGAAGTCATTATTTTGTCTCACTTCCCTTAACATATTAAAAAGAATGAACAGCACTTCTAGGAATTGTGTTTGTGTGTCTCACATATGTGTCCAGCAGTATGAATTACTCCCTTCTCCATACACCTGGGATAGCTTAAGATACAATGCTCCTATCTCCTTGTGGTCTTTCTTTGGGCATTTTTTTAAGTTATTGAAGAATTAATATCTCTTTATAGTAGATAAGAGAGAGAACTATGCGATAGCCATCATACCAGTGATGGTGAAGATACGGACTCTCTTATCTGTATTCCCACTAGAGCCCTCCTTGAAACAGTCTAGCCATCAAAAGTCTCTGGATGATGTACTCAAAATAGTCTCTTTCATGCAGTCTGTCCAAATTCTGCATTGAATCAGTTCTCAGACCAACACCATAGATGCACTTCATGAGCCATTTTCAGATACAAGAAGGGTGTTTGGGTTTCCTAGCTCCCAGATTTATATTAAATCCTCAGGCAGCCCATTTTACATGAAGTGGCCTGGAAGAGCTTCTTTCTCCAGAATGCAGAAAGTTGTTTAAAAATAAATATTTTAAATAAAAGCTCTTTTCTCAGTATTTAATATAGTGCAGATTTCTTCACTGAGTTTGTCTGTGAGGAGCCTGGAGTCACAGGATATTTTAGCCACATCCGATTAGAGCCAGAATTTGGAAATGCCATGACTAGACTCAAACATGTCTGAGAAATCAAAAGATGTCTGTGCCAAGTGTTACAGAGACATCTAATTCTCAGATTTAAGTATAAAACCTGGGTTTAATCCATTACTGGCACAGACTTAAAAAAAGTGTAATACTTGCCATACCTCCAACACTTGCACACAGATTATTCCACTTTGTAAGTGCGATGCATTTGAGACGTACTGGCAGCTACAAAAATTGCAGAGATTTATCTACCACAAAAATGCCATCAGCATCTCCATGCATCTTTTGGGATTTAAAGGAATTTCTTCTGAAAATTAGTGTTGCTACTTAGGAACTAGTTTTCATTTGCATCCATGGTGAAATTTAGCGTCACCAGAAAGGATTAGCTTATTGTAGCATGCAAGGTGAGATGTCAGTGACTATGAGGTTGGATTATGTAATGTATATTTTGTAATGTAAGTGCTAGTATAAGATGGGGATACAGATGGGTAAATCAAGTCCAAGATAAAGTGTATAATAGTACCAGAGAAGACAGCAGCAGGACTCATGCAATGTAAGAACTTCCTTTAACAATGTTAGTCATTTCATTAAGTAAACAGAAGCAAATGGAGCATTTGATGCAATATATTAAATATGATTGGAAAGAAAACTCATCAAACGCATTAAAATCACCTCAAGATAAGTCTGGTTTGGTATACTGCATGCACAGATTTCTGATTAGTGATTTCTTCCTTGTGTCCAAAACAAAGTATGATTAAAAAATTGCAACAGTTATTTCTATATGCAGAGGTGTAGAAGCTGGTGGCATTGCTCTGATCCATGTCTGTATTAGTTTCTAGGTGACCAGGTGTATGTATGTCCTTTATTCTAACTTGGAAAAATGAACTATTTTGAAATTAAACCTGCCACTCATCAGAGTAAGGAGCCAAAATCCCAAGGGAAATAGAACAATCTTTGTAACATGTCACAATATAGGAAAGTGTACTCCTTTTCATTATCGAAAGATGCCATGAACTCACTGAAAAATGAAAGGGCTAAATTCCAGACCTATAGAAGTCTGCAGAAGAAAATGAACCTTCACTGCCATAGGTATTAAATCTTATAGGGCTACAGACAATACAAACTCTCCTTTCTCCCTTCTCCAATGACTTCAGTTCTATTTCACATATTTCTATGTACTAACAGAACTAACAAGATTATCTCATATGGAAAAATAAAAGGCATAAACACCACTATATCCATGGGTAAAAGTGCTATGGTCATTTGCCAGCCCCTGTACCCCATGCTGGCAAGAAAACAGCTACTGGAGAGAAGACCCTTGTGTAGTAAGGGAGAGTATGCTGAAGGGTCTCCATCTCCCTCTCTGCTAAGTGAATATCATAGTAGGATGCTCTAATTATCATGCAGCAAATTAAATGGCAAAAGCAGCATGAGCCTCTAAGACTCTTGTTGTAGAGCAGAGTTTCTGGTGGGGTTTTTGTTGTTTTGTTTCTATGTTCTGGCTTAATGCACATCTCATCGGTATCATGCACTTAAGTATGCATTGCTGTCCAGATCAGGAATCACATGGATGTGGTCCATATATTTAATCGAGAGCATGGGAAAAGCAGTGTCTTTTAATAGGCAAAACAAACAAGTAATGGAGAGAAAAACTCCTGAAAACTATAAGAATTAAGCTGAATTTTGTTGCTTTTATATTTTTTGTATTTATTTGTATATATTTTTTATATTGCCTTTATATTTGCCAATGAGTAAAATGTTATGCAGCAAACTGATAGACTATAATGATGAAGCTGGGAGTTTAGCAGGCCATCTAACACACATGCTTGCAATTTGCTTCTCTTAATTGTTTGCAAAACCCACACAAAATCAAAATCAAATATAAAAGTGAGTTATCTGACCAGGAGAAACAAAATGTCAGCAGTTTGGTTCGGTGCTTGGCAGTTGGGTTGTCTTCTCTTCAAAGCTTCACAATCCCTTCAGTCTACAAGCTACCTGTATTGCCTGAACTGTTAATGCAAACTGTCAAGGATCAAATAAATACCCTGTCTGCGAGACTTAACTTTTTGTAATAAGAGAACATAATCCAAACATTGAGATTCAAAATTAACAGAAACAGGAAGTTTCTCATGTATATGTCAAGGTTCAATTTTATAACTACTTTTAGCTGTGAATAAGAATAAAATGTAATGCTCTGGAGTCAAGTTGCACAGTAGAAGCACAGCAGCCCCATGAAGAGTCCTGCTCTGAATCTAGTTTAATCTCATAGAAAGCAGTATTGAGTCTCACTGTGTGAGAGCAATATAATGATACTTAACAGTTTGGCTTCACTAATGCAGAGAAACTGGGAATTCTGAATATGAAATACCATTAAAAAGAGCAATTGAGATTCACTGGACTTAACAGTATGGAGAGTTGGGCATGCGTAACCTTAGTCTTTGAGGCAAAGCTCTATTTGATATAAATCAATATATAACTTTTCCAATCATTTAAAAAGAAAGTGTATGCTTACATGTGTATACAAAACCACTTATTTTTTTCCTACTAAAGTAATTAGGGTTTTTAAACCTTTCATATGCAACATGGGCTTTAGCTCAGTCTTTTAAGGTATGCAGGCAAGTTTTGTCCCTTCTTCTCCCATCAGTTTCTTAATAGTTCAGTATTAAAATGATCAATTTCTCCACTTCTGATGTAACTAGTATCATGTCGATATTTGTTGGCTATAGCACAGAAGAGTCACTTCTGGCAGCTAATGCATCTCTTCTCTATGTTATTCTTTTCCTGCTCCAGGCCAGCTCCCAATGCATAAGCTAAGAAAAGGCTGTAAACTTCACAGTTGTGCTGAAAATCTTGATCTAGGCAATGATTTTCTACAACTTTGGCACTTCCCTCTGTTGCCTGACTTTGTGTTTTGTTTTGTTTTTTCTCTTGGTTTATGGGAGAAAGCCAGAAAACACATGCTTGGCAAGCTCAAAAATCACAAGGTAAAGAGTCAATCTGTATCCTCATTATGTTAAAGACTCATGACTATTAAATTAATTTAATCACTTTTTAAAGAATATTTGAGGTCTTTGAGTGCTGGCCTTTGGCAATGATGACAACATTCTAACCACTTGTTTGTGAAATGAAAGCAAGTTTTCCACCAGAATTTTCAAACTGTGGGTGGAAAAATTTCATCTCTTCAAGGAATTATGTGCGTCTAAGTTGCTTCCAATCTATACAATAGGCAATAAAGTAAATCCAATAACGTCTGCTGCTGTCTTCAGCGCTCTGATCCTCTTTTCTTGCAGTGCATAATTTAACATAAAGGTCTATTTCCTATACAATGTAATTTGGCATGCCAGGAATGTTCACTGTAGGATGGCAGTTATATCATATAGTGGAAGCTGAGAAAAGTATAGGGTTTGGTTTTGTTTTGTTTTGTTTTTTTCTCCTGCAGGGTTAATGACACTGGTTTTATTTATTTTTCTGTGATGCTTCAAGAAATGTTTTTCTGTGGAAAAGCTACATTTTGTCTTCCCTAAGAACCAAGGGCTGCGCTCCCCAAGATATCACATGTGCTGGTGTGGAGAAAAATAACTCTGGTAGTTCTCCTCATCTACCTCTGGTCAGTTGGCAATGACTCTTGGAAACAAAGCACAGATCAAAAATGATGAAATGTGCCTTTTCCTTAGAGCGGCCAAATTGTTTTGCAAAGACATGGGAACAGGTTTTCCAAAGGTACAAACTGTTCTTGTCTCACTATAAGTGCAGCGTCAGAGACCAGCACCAGATGAGGATGTGGCTACTTGTCCTACTGTCCTTGGTATTGTTGAGGTCTCATCTTCCTCCCCTTTCCATCCTTAAAGGGGAATTTCACCAAAATGTATTTATCTTAAGTTAAAATTCTATACTATATAGTGACTGCTCAGAGTAATTCCTCACAGGATTTGGAAAGTGCCACCTCTGACATTGGGTTCAGCTGTGGGATGGGTTGGTGGGTCAGGACAGAGCTATTGAATAAGCAGTGACTAAGTGATGATTTCTGGATTTTCATTCACTTCTCTCTTGTGGTGTTGCAACAAGAAAGACTGAATGACAAATGTTCATTTAAAGCCTGTTTTTGATGTTGACAGAGCAGATTTCCACTTAAAAAGCAAACCAGAATGGAAAGAGCTTTTTGATTGGAATCAAGTAACAAAGAAAAAGCCATGGGCTAACAGTGCTGGTCCACATCTGTGTGCTCTTGAGTTCTTAATTCCTTATTAAGTGCACAGGTGGAGGTAGGCAACGATGAACACTGAATTTTGTGTGGTGCAGATGCGACAAGGATGGGAGGGAGGATGGGGGAAATGAGAAACCTTCCAAAAGAAGGTGGCTCAGGATGGAATGGAAATTGGTGGCAAACTCATCTTGTTGCAATTTTCCTGGTCTGAAGAGGAGGTGGATGTTTCTCCCTTGCTCTAACTTGTCACAACCTTTTAGCAGTAAGATATTCTCAACTGTATATCACAGAATCACAGAATCACAGAATGATTTGGCTGGAAGAGACCTTCAAGATCATCAAGTCCAGCCATTAACCCTACACTGCCAATGTATATATACATATAGGTATACATGCATTTGTATATATATGAGTGTTGAGCTACAGATTCTCAGTTTATTTGGGAAGCACAATAAATATTCATAAATGGAATATGAATTAACTCTTCTGATTCAGAAAAGTAAGTAACATATGGTTTGTAAAAGACTGCGCCATTAAGAAAAGTAAGTTATCTCCAACAAAACTCCCACATATTTTGAATGTAGAAATAGAGAAGATGTGACCCAAAGACCGTAAACTAGTTCTCTGATGTCAGTGGAAACACTTTGTACTGAAATGGAACTCAAATCTAATATAATTTAACATATATTTAAACAAATATATTTGTTCGTTTGTTAGTTTATGCACTTGTTGGCATCACCAGGATGACTAGGCTCAGCTTGTCTGATGTTGGCACCTATTGAAACACACACTTTAGAGAAAGGTGGTTGAATAGCTTAATAAATAAAATGCTGGGCTGGCATCAACGAAACATGATATCTGAACAAGAAAAGTACACAAAGCCCCTGAGTAGATAGAATCAAACCACAGACAGCTTATTGTCTCTGTTTTCAAGTGTTTTGAAAGGGGTAAACCAACCAAGATGCTGGGATAAGACTTTGATCCTTTCTTTGTAACAATGCTAAGTTTTTTAGTCTTTTTTTTTTTTTTTGAGTGACAAACAACTTATGAATTAAGAAAACACCACAATGAAGTCCAGCATAAAAAAACCCACACACCCCACAACAAGATATAAATAATTTCCTGGTGCAGAGAAAGGGTACAGTTTTACAGGATAAAGTTGATCAGAGAATTCAATGATAGCCTTTATAAATGTGGGCATGAAGGTTTTATTCAGTAGTAACAGTGGTGCTAACAAGCGGGAGCACCTCTGTGTGTGTTTCATAAGACTAGAAAAGACTGTAAGAAGCTCTGCAGATATCCACATGTTCTATTTAGAAATCCCAAAATACTGCCCAGGAAATCTGGCATCTTGGAATAAAGATGCATTGGATGAGAAGATGTCCTGAGCCACGTGAGACAAAGATGAATACATTCCAGCACAGCTTTCTCAAGGTGTACCAAGGACCTTGAAAGGCTGATGAGCAACAAATATGGTGAAGGTCAGCGTGACTTTTCCACCTTCATGTTAAACTTGACTGAAATAGAACATGCTCTAACATAGGAGGATCTCACGTAAATCATCCCCATAGTATCTGAGTTTCGTCTGGATATTTGTGCTTGTGAAATATGTCCTGCATCAGGCAAGTGCCTGCACATTGACTTTGCAATTCATATAGGAAACCAAGGCACAGTGTCACTGAAAACATTCAGTGAGAAACAGCTGTGAAGTTAATGGGAGAACCAGGAATTAATTTCAATTGTCCTGGGTTATCATTGCAAGACTCTATTTTCTTTCTTCTTACACTGACAAGGGTAGATAGTACATTTTTACAAAACACTTAATCATTATCGATGGCTACAAATAAAAAAAACCTCACCCCAAAACTAAGCTAAAGTGAGCCTTGCGGATCTTAAACACTGTATATGGCCCACACTGATCTTCCCTGCTTCCAGAAATGCTGTAAGCTCAAGTATCAGTAAGGGGCAGCAATCTTATTTGCCACAACATTTTAAATTATATTGGAAATTTTGAAAATTTGACACTGTTGGACAAGACATTGAACACTTCTCTATCAGTCCAGCAATGTACTGGATACAACTCTTCTAGTCAGAAGCAGATGATCATGGCTAATGGACTTGATGAACAGGAATAAAAAGTATCTCACTATTATTTTGTTTATTTAATGATGCTTTCATCTGAAGGCTGGATTTTGCAACTAGAGAGGAAACTCTTCGGGCAATGGAGTGCCCTTTCTTACCGAATGTATCACATTCTGCACAGCAGGATCCTGATAATTGCTTGAGGGCTTGAGGTACTACTGAAGTAAAAGCCATCACTGAAGTGCCAAGCACAACAATTAACACTTGAATTATTTACAGACTACAGGTGGGCTATCCATATGCATCCATCCATACACTTATCATCTGCTTGGTATGAAATTCTTAAATATAGCTTTATGGAAGGGGAAATGCTGCATCCATGGATTACATTCCCCTGTGAGCTGAAATGGGCATTCAAATTTGAAATGGAATTAACACTTGAGGAAATCAGGAACACATGACCACAGTTAAGGCAGGAAATGTTACAGCTTCTCCCGGCAATGAGAGCAAGAGGATTCCTCTATCCCACAGGCTGAAATCCTTGATCCAGCATGTCTGTATCCATGCTCTGTTTTCTAAGCGAGAAGACAAAACTGCAAGTAAAAGAGCAAAGGTGGGAACAGAAGGAAGGTCTAACAAATTTGTAACCAAAGCAGCATGTTGTTGTTTTTAAAACCCTAACAAAACCCAAAATGTAGTGCAGAAAATAGAAAATTGCAGCTCAGTGTAATTGTGCAGTAAAAAGTGTTCAGCTGGTTACATTTCAAGGGCTGTTAATCTAGGGGAGCAGCACAAGAGGTATTTTCACCCTAATTGATAGTCTAGTGATATAGCAATCTTTTGAGTATTGAAAGTATAGAGAGAAGCAAGGTCTATGTCTGTTTGCAACACACGTCCATCATCCATCTGTGGTCTTACTGGGCACCAATCACCATAGTAACTCCACAAATCCCCTAACACTCTCTTGAAACCATCCAGATCTGCAAAAAACACAAAGAGCACAACCATCACTTCCCAGCTCAGCTCATAGAACCCTGCATCATTAACCATCAGGTAATGACCAAGATGTAACTGCTTCCCCCTCTTAAGTATATGAAAGTTGATTCAAACAGCTAAATACAGTGTTTGGAAACAACAACCTCACTGAAATGGCCTATTAATTAATGATTTATTAAAGCAGCAGCAGCAGCAGCTTTCGTTGGGATCATTTCTTAATTAACAACCACTAACTAGTTCATGTCTATGTAAAAAAAAAAAAAAAAAGAAAAATAAAGATCTAAAAGTGGTTTGTTTGTTTTATTTTTTCTTTTCTTTTTACATTTTAGAAATCTATTAATGTTCTCATTCTGCTTCTATATTGGATCCATCCAAACCCTGAGCAATGTGAGAAGCGATCTGTGTTGTTTTCTCTATTCATCTCCATCCAGCCATAGGGCAGAAGATCATAGCTGGATTTCTGGTAAAGAGACAGGACTGAGTCTTTAACTGGAATGTTTTCCCCATGTAAACAGCATTGGCACTTGAATTGCCACTGAATAAAAAGATAAGGATAATGGGAAAAATGCTTCACTGCCTTGGGTTCAAACCTAGATTATCAGGGCAAGAAATGTAAACAAGGTTGCAGAAGGGTTTAAATAATTAAAGAATTGTAGAATAATTTAGGTTTTAAAAGACCTTTAAGATAATTTAATTAAACCGTTATCCTATCACATCCAGCTCCAAAACTAAACTATGTCCCTCAACACAACATCTACACATCTTCTAGCTATCTTCAGGGATCTTGACTCCACCACTTTCCTGGGCAGACTGCTCCACTGCCTGACAAACCTTTCAGTAAACATTTTTTTTCCTCATGGTCAACTTAAGCCTCCTCTGGCATAACTTGAGACCATTTCCTCTAGTCCCATGTTTCTTACTTGGGAAGAGATCAAAACCCACTGCTCTACAACTTCCTGCAGAGATTAATACAGCCTCAAAACAGAATATCTTGTTAAGTATGGGTCTCTGTATTAAGGTATCTGATTCAGCACTTGGTATAATTGAGATTACAGACTTGGATTCTTAATATAAAGTTCCAAAATTTGAATATGTCCTGTCTGGAGCAGCTGAGAAAGGATTAGAAATATAGAACAGTTATCCCTAGGTGAGGAGTTACTGCATGTCAGCTGCTCCCCAGGAATCCTTTGAAATATATGCAGTCCATTTTAAAACTGTGATATCAACACAAACCTTATGTAGCCAGTTGTGAAACAAGAATAAATTACCTTGCATTTATCTGGAGATGGGAAGGGGTGCATGAATCAAATGGCTGCTTTTCAAGATACCCATGAAAATGTTGTTGGCACAAGAAAGCTGTTCCACCAAGAATCTCCTAGTAGCTTGCCATCTGGTCATGTTATCATTGTAAAAAAATCAATTATAGGCATTTATGACCTGACTGATATTTGTTTCTGATGGTGCCTGCAGTGTGCCAGACCCACCAAATTGAGAAAGGAAAGAGGGGAGGTCTTTGCATTGCCAAGGTAGAACTTCCTTTCTCACAGCTCCCCCTCTTCCAGAGGCCCTCGCTCAGGCACAGAATATGTTGGACCCACCAATCTCATTCCTAGATGGCTGATCCATCATGCATAGGGCACAAATATTTGTTAAGATATAGTGGGAGCTCTGGGGAGAATCTTTCTAGGTTTGTCTCTGATTGATGTGGTTGCAGCCCCAGGAAACACAGCCTAATTTGAAGAGAGAGGGGATGCTGCTCTCTGGACAGTGCTGTAAGAGAGAACAGAGCTTCCCTGGGCACTTGCAGGAAGTCAAGGGTGCCCAGTTCAATATAACATGGACCAGCAGACTTCATTATGAGCACAACAAGCCCAGAAGTTTGTATGATAGCTGTTTACTTCTATATCTTCTTTCTGTCCTGGTCAATATTGGCTTACCTTTTTCACCCACTCCTCCTTCCCACCATAAATCCCACTTAGGAAAATTGAAGAGCAGGCATGGATATTGTGTAGGCACATATTTAAGGCTAGAAAGGCCTGTCATAAATAAACAGAAGGAAATATAAAGCAAGCAGGCAGAGGACAAAAGTTTGTCCGTGGTGCTCTCATAAGAATGGTATGTGAGGAAACAGGTACAGACACAATATTCTGCATTTGCCAGATGTTATAAACTAGCGTTTAAGAATAATACAATTAATACATTGATTTTTCTAATATTTCCTTGCCTTTTATTCAGCTCTAAAATCAAGAGCAAATATCATTCCCCTATTGCCAACAAGGGTCTGGATGCTGCCAAATCATGTCAAAGACTTTTGAGTATTAGCATCCCAAATGAAGCTGTTTTGGTGCTGGTGTTCAAGCAGGGTGTCATGTTATGCTCCCATCTGCTGCTGTCTTTGGGATGACCTTCCTTCATCCAAGTTACCTTCTCTAGCCCTAACCAAACCAGTCCTGCTGAAAAATCTGAAACTGGTGATTTGCAACAAATCAATAACAAAAGTATAGCTGGGTTAGGAGGAGAAAGGAAGAACCCTGCAATTTTGGATGGCAAGAGTGGCAAGTGAAATGTGAACCCAGTCTGCTAATGGTGGAGAAAACCTGATTACCTTCCAGATGTACAAGTTAACTCTTAGTAGGTTGAAATGAGAAAGCAAAATTATAGAATTGTAGAACAGTTTTGGTTGGAAGAGACCTTTCTGTTCTTCAGGCCCAATCATTAACCCAGTGCTGATAGGTCAACATTAAACCATGTCACTAAGCAACACATCTACACATGTTTTAAGTATGTTCATGGAAGGGGACACTACCACTGTCCTGGGAAGCCTGTTCCAGGGCTCTACTACCCTTTGTGAAGAAATTTTACCTAATGTCCAGCCTAAGCCACTCCAGGCACAACTTGAGGCCATTTCCTCTTGTCCTATTACCTGTTACTTGGGAGAAGAGATCAAGCCCCACCCAGCTTCCTTTCAGGGAGTTGTTGCCTAACAACACCAGTTCCCTCAGTTGCTCCTCATAAGACTTGTGCTTTAGACCTTTCCCTAGCTTTGTTGCCCTTCTCTGGACATGCTCCAGTCCTTCAAAGTCCTTCTTGGAGTGAGGGGCCCTTCTGAAAGGATAGTGATGGAACATTGAATGGTTGCTGGGACAGACATGAATTTGCCTTTAAGGCATAGTAACTGTCACTATCTCTGTGCCTCTGGTTGTGTTGTCAGAGGCAGAAAAATTGCCAAAGCCCTTGTTCAGTCACTCCCTTGTCCCCCCATGATTCCTCTTCCACAGTTTGCTAAGAGGTCCTGCCTCATGCACCCATCCCCCCAACCACCTGCCTCATTTAGCTTGTGTGGGCACAGGGAAAAGCAGTTTATTTATTTACTATCTTCTGAATTTCATTTTGGTCTTTCATTCCTTTTATTTATTTTTTTTTTATTCTTTTTTTCTCCTCTGAAAGTTATTGATGAAAGGACTCAGAGCAGGGGAATATTCCTATGCAAAGGCCACTAACAACCACATCAATTTGCATGGCTGAAAATATTTCAAAGCACTTTGCTGTTATTCAAACATGGCATCATGTATCAACCCTGGAGAGATGCGCAGAGAGAGATTTGCTGCAAAAGGAGAAATTTAAAGGTTGTTTTTGCTCCCCTCCTTTTCTTGTTGCTACACGGGTTATGTCAGGTAGGAGCAGCTCTGCAGCCCCTCACCCACTCTGTCTGTAGCTTTAGTGCATTTGAATGTGAATGCAAATGATTTTTCCAGGGTCATGCTGTGACTCAGGGGCAATGCAAGGAAATAACTGAGAATTTCTGATACGTCTTTCATGCCTTAGCTAGAAATAAATCTCCTTGCTGTCTGGGAAAAGGCAAAAGCGAACCTAAATTCCTCTTTATACCTAGGGAGAAAGAAAGATATTGCACAACACGACAGGGTTGTTGAATGACAGGCTAATGAGGAATAAAGAGGCTAAATGTAGAAATACCAGTGCAGCTCTCTGTATGCAGTAAGGAGGGGAAAGGATGTTGCAGCTGGGACAGCAGTGTAGGATTTGCCTGTCTTGAAGGGCAGCAAGGTTTAATGTAAACTGGGGAACCTGGAAGCTGAAGGTAGAGCAAAATGAATTTTGTAGCAGAGAAGGAGGTCTGCATGTGTGTGAGAAGGGATTTTCAGAGGTGACTCAGCTTTGCAGCATCAGCAGAAGGCTGGGAATGGTGTGTTTCTTTTCTTTCCTTCAGACACAGCCTAAATCTGCTCAGCAGAAAACAGTGATATTGACATAATTCACACTTTTTTTTTTTTACTTGAAATAATACTTCATTTTCTTTTGTCTTGTGGTGTGAAACCAATTTAATTTCTTGTCTGGACCTAGCTTCAGCACAACTGAAAAACTCTGTGCCAACTTATCAGTTTACATATGCTGATAAGTTGAATTCTCAGTATAGTCTATATGAGGTGAGTTTTATAATACAAAGAAAAAAAACCCAACAAAACATTTTCAATGACATAGTAAAATCGCTTTCCCTGTAATAATGAAAGAAAGCCATAAATAAATTCTACTTCACTATTCTTATCTGCCATATTGTCATAAAGTTATGCAGATACCAGGATGTTTGCAGCACAGTATTTACTAATTGTGCGAACCCAGTATGGACCTGAAGCTAATCTTTATTTCTCCATCACCCTCTCAATGGCATTTGGATGTGGGAATTTCTTGGCCTTGTCAAATAACTTAGAAAATGTAATTCTTAATAGATTTGGAAGTGCCTTCAACTTTTCAAAGCCTCAGATGTTAGACAACTTCATAGTGAGTGCTTTCAACAAGCTTCAACTTACTCTGGCAGTGATGAGATAATGAACAATTTAAAAAAAAATGAATGAGGAAATTAAAATTAACAGTCCAGAAAACTCCAAATGATGAGGGAAGAACCTCTGATGAATTCAAAATATTGAAGCTTTTTGAAGTATTTTGAGTATTTGCCCATGAGTACGTGTGTACAAAAATTCATAACCTTGTTCATAACAACCATTATTACTTGATAATCTTGAGAGTATACAGACTCCTTGCCACATATTGGTAATAATGTCTTTTCTCTTTATGGTTACACACTGGAATTACATTCATGTAGGCACAGGAAAACTATTTATATTAACTAAATTAATCTAACAATGTTTTACATCTTCTGTAGAAGTAAATTCATTTCTTGGCATAAACTGACTCATGTTGGAGCCTGAGCTGGTTGAAGACAGGGTCATTAAATCCCTTTGCATTTAACTGAATGTCCTGAAAGAAGACCTAAGAGACATAAGACCAAGAGACAAATAATTGTATATTAAAAAGCATCTGTTTCTGGAGTTGTTCACAGTGTCTAGATTACGATAAATATCAAGAACAATAAATTCTTAGTGGAAAAAAAAAAAGAAGAAAAGAAGCACTGAGACAATATAGGGAAATACATACATTCTCAACTTATTTAATCTATTGTCATCTGGACTTTACTTGAGAACATGAGAAATATCCAACATTTTTGTTTCTCAATTGTATCTAGAAATGTCAGATACAGATGATCACATAATGTGGCTATAATAAGACTAGTTTACAGCTCCCCTATCAACTTGGTAACAGTATGAACCCGGGATGATGTCCAAGACTCTAATGCTCTTCACAATTAATCAATGAGAGTTACCAGCTACTATGTAGGATGCCATGGACTGAATGCTATTGTTCTGAAGCTTTTGAAATAGATTTCTGACTCTGAAACCCTCACATAAACCAGAAAATAACAACAAAAAAACACCACCAACACCACCACCAAACAAACAAAACCAAACCAAACCAAAAACTCCGGAACAACAAAACAACAAAAAACAATTATCACGCAGCCCTAGCAGTTGTTTATGAAAATATTTATTTGCTCTCCTAGCACTCAGATGGGGCTTGCCAACAATTGCTCAGAGGGTTAAGAATGCAGACTGAATCTGGACTAAGTCACAGTATCTATGACTATGAAGGCAAATAATTCAAACATGGTGTTTTCATCTTATTTCAAAAAACATAGTTTAACCTCATGCAAGCTGAAGGTCTGCAAAATAAGTCTAAATCAATGAATGCTTCCTTTTCTCCCCTGCAATCTGCACTCCTCAGGCCAGATCCTCATCTAAGTTGTCAGATCACAAGGTATCCCAAGAGTCATTGACTTAAAAGTGAAAAAGGTTTAGACTTGATTCTCTGGTTTCTTGCAATATGAGAAATCATTTATATCGGAGTTAAAATTGTACTAAAGTGCTCCTATATAAAACTGAACTTTTTTTTATATCCATTTTGAACCTGATTTTTACTAATATACAGTTAGTTAAAGTATAAGGCAGTGAAAAGTCTGCTCCTATATGGGTTTTTTAGGTTCCAGCTTTTTGCACCAGAAGAATCCTTCAGAAATTAGGCTGCTTGCAATTCCATATTAACTTTACACATGGGAAAGCTGATCATGTGCTATTAAAGTCAGTATGATTTTTATCATTCACTATAATGAGCAAGCCATCAAACAATATGCTTTCTTCTTTCTCCCCCACTCTGCTTCTAAGTTTCCCATAATCTTTCTTCCAATGACTTTACTCTGATTTTCTGTACCACCTTGCCCTTCAAGTTTTCTGCGATCAATGATCCCACATGCAAAACCAGTGGTTGAATAGGAATCATTGTGATTCTGTGCTTTAAAATTGCAGCTAAAATATTTTTCCACATTTCCAGGCAGAACAGAGTATATTGTGGAGCACTCAGCAGAGTGCCTTTGGAGGCTTGGTTTTCGTTCAAATCAAATTGAAACAGGGCATGAACATGAGTGAATGAAGAGCAATCAAAACCAATATAACACAGCTGGAGAGGCCAGCTTGGCAAAATGCTGAATATCCTACGCTCTTGATGATTAAATGAACCATAAAGGTTTTTGGCATCTTGTAACATTATGCTCTGAGATCCTGAACTTGCAGAGGACTTCAGCTATGTCTAATTTTAAGCTTTTACTTATACCCAAATGAGATCAACAGGGTTTTGCTCCAGATTCACACCACCTAACCACAGGTATTTAACAGAAGCAGAGAAGAGAGGAGCAGTGGTCCTCAGCTTCGATGGAAAAGGACAGACAGTTCCAGGATGTTTTCTGTGTTTTGCATTAAAACTGTTGAAATGCTTTACATGGCGTGAATATTTTTTGAAAATGATGACACTAAAAGGACAAACCTAGATTACCTCAAACATCTCTGAGGCCTTGAACAAAATCTTCCTCCCTCTACCATTGTACAAGCATGAGATCCCAAATCATAAACAGACACCATAAAGTCAAGTACTCAGAAAGCTGCATCAGTATTACAGAATTAAACTTTTAAATATCAGGTAGCTACTTACAGAGATGGTAAAATTCTGGCATAAACCTGTTCAAAATTCCTTATAATCAAGGGAAATACATGTTTTGGCACAGAAGCAAAAAAACTAGAACATCTAGCACACATGCATTCCCATTTTCTTGCAGGCTGTTCATATCAGTGGAATGGAACGAAATGATCTAATTAATTTATGGACAGTATTTGTCCCTGAAGATCACAGCTTGGACTTGGGAAAAAAAAAAAAAAGTCCATCTGAAGCAGCTCAAGTTTTTCATATGCTGAGTTCTGGTATCTGTGAAATAAGTTATGTAAAGTATAAATATGACTTAAAAAATCTGAAATCCAACCAAAACTGGGCTATAGCAGAGGAAATTAGGGCAATCAGTTCCAAAGATTCTAAAAATAGTTTTGTTTCCAGGTTTGCATAGGGACTTGTATGGATGAAAAAGTAACTAGTACCCTAAAGCCCCTTTTTTGGTATCCAGTGAATAGTAAGACATACCTCTTTTTGGATGTGTGTTCTTGGGGGATCCATCAATTACTTTCTGCACTTTTAAATGGCCTCCATGTGCTCAAAAAGGGCAGCCAGAGGCCACATTTTTCTAGTTGTGTTGGAAAAAGCAGTCTTGAAATTTAGCAAGAACATGAGAACCCAACGTAAGGGGTGGTCTCTGGCTACTTCTGCCTTTTGCTCTCTTTCATATTTCTCAATACATTTGTATGTATCACTCAGTTAATTTGGCTAAATTCTCATTTCCTTATTTGTACTCACTAGTACTTCCAAACCACTTCTAGGAATGGAGATGACTAATGCAGTAACAACCACTGTCACATCTTCTCTTAGCCTTGAAGGATAAGGTAAAAGAATTATTTTTAAAGGTATGTAAAAATGGCAGTTTAAAAAAAAAAAAAAAAAGTATTTATTTTTTGTTTCCTTTTTGATTGATTTCTCTGGAACTTGAAAATAATTGTGGTAATTCCTGGACCATCATGAATCATGGTTAGTTGTTCTGATTTTGTCTTTCTAGAATTCCTTGCAAGGATGCCGTGTCTTAGGAACTTGTACATATGCCTTTTCATTGCTTTCTGCTCTCTTGTTCTTTCCGAGCCCAAACAGATCATGTTAGCAAAGGATGAATTGGTGTTTGTTGGGTGTGGGGGGGACATGGGATTGCATTAAACAGATTCAGGTTGTAGGGCCAAAGCTGGTGTTATCGAAATAACTGGAAATGAGATGATGCTTCACTAAATTCTCCAAGAACTGAAATCAAAGCATTTTACATAGTCAGACTTCAACACAATACTTTCCATGTTTCTAGCCACTCGTACTTTGTATTTATAATGACTTCTTTCACCCTAGCTTTCAAAGCCTTGACAAAACTTGCTTATTTAGTTTCATATTAGTTCTTTGGGTATTATTTGACCCACTTTAAGACTGACTGAAATTATATGTTGAACTCCAGAGCACTTAGTAAGTCAACTTCACAGCTTGGATGAGACGGCAGGAGTTCTAAACTCCTAGTAGTAGGACTACTAAACTGTTATTCTTATCACTAAACTACGTTCCCTTCTTTAGTCTTATATCTTCTGGGAATCATCCATCAAATAACTTTCCTGCATTTCCTTTTATTGTTTCCCAGGTAATGTTTATTGCTTCGAAAGTAACTAATCATTGGTTGGGCTGTGCTCAAATGCAATTAAGAGAAGATTCCACCCCCCCCCCCCACCCCCCTAAAATGCAGATCATCTCAGATTCCTAATCATCTGAGTTTTATAACTCTGTTTTATTACTTTCCAAATATACAATGCTCATAAAAAAGGTAATTGAGGCTTTACAATAATGCCATTTCATAATGTTCACCAATGAAGGAAAATTATCATAATGTAGCAGAATATTATGTTTTAATTGTTTTGCTCTCTTAGCTGGTGTCAGATGTTTTAAGGGCAAATGCTATGTATAAATACTAAGCGATCACTACTGGACAAAATGGTTGTCAGGAGTGAGGATAATTCTATTGAGCAGGGAGCATCAGTGATGAAGGGAGTAAGATGAAATATAGAGACTGGATAGCCTGAAATAGAGATAAAAATGTATGAAATAGTAAAAGTTCAGAATAAATCTTATTAGGTAGGAAAATTGAGAGCCATGTTTTTGCCTCAGTTTTTAAACTAAATGGTGCATGTCCAGGCAACTCTGCTGAATGGAGGCATATTAAAATCTTTCACTTTGCTCATTCCTGGAGTAGGTCAAAAGCGGCTTTTGGTGGACACCAAGCACAAGGAGAAACACACTGCAGTAGGAGTGGTAGGTTGGGTCCAAGAGTCAAAAGTTCTAAGAAGCAGAACAGCAATGTGCTTAATGAAAAAAAAACAAAACAAAAACAACCCGAACTATTTCTAGTGTGAGACTTCATACGCAGTTGCTCTTATTTTCAAAGAAGCTGAAAGTGAGATCAAACCTGTAAAAGCCCAAGCTGAGGCCATTTTTTAAAAGATAAAGCCTTAACAAAGCCCCTGTTGCAGTTCCTCATGTGGGAGGTGGGGACAATAATCCCTTTCTTTGAAAAACTTTGTAATTCCTTTAGGACAAGAATTGTTCCTTAATGTGAAATGAGCAGTGCTTTGCCCAGCAGGGTTCTGACTTTTCATTGAATGGCTCAAATTTACAGCCAGGCAAAAATACATAAACCAAAAGGATACCAGTACTTGGGTAGATGAATTTCAAGCGGCTTTTGAATATTCCTGTATTCCCATGCTGAATGCAGATACATCCTTTCTGTCTGGGATAGTTTCCAAATAAAAAAGCCCTTTGCTTTCCTGAATGGCAAGAAAGACTTCAAATGTGTCTTGTCTTTGATCTATTCCCACCACCATGACTCTCAGCCCTGTGAACTGGAAGTATATTAAAACAGGGGCTGCTGGTATGAAGATGTGACCTGTCTGACACAACTCACCCTGGCACATTATACACGACACTGCAGGTGTTGGATGACACAGAAATGAAAGAGAAACGTGGGATTAAGAGGGATGTTCAAGGTCACCATCTCTGTCCCTCAAATACAAGAGGCATTGCCCCATACAAGCCTGCTCACAACTGCCTTAAAAGTAGTTATCTTCTTGTCTAATCTGACTGTGAAAGAATTCCAGAACTCATTATCTAAATAGATAGAAAAATTTTCTAGCTTCCGATCTAAATTTATTTTTGGCCTTTTTTGTAGTCATGTGCTATTGTGCCAACATTATCTTTTAACTTAAAGACCTCTGCTTCCTCCCTGGTGTTTACCTGACTGATATATTTAGAGTCTGCAGACATATTCTTTCCCTACTTTCCTCCTCCAATCATCATTCTGAGATATGAAACCAAAACAGGTTTTGCAGTAACCACAGGGTCCCTTGTGCCATAGATAAATTGCCATTTTTTTGCATTGGTTTCTATTTAAATTTTAATTTTTGAACATGTTCATCAGAATATGGGTGGGATGAATAAAAAGGTATAAGAGTCAGTATTGCTGTAAAGGAAATGAAAGTCCAGAGAGAAAAAGAGATTTGTGCAAGTTGGCACAAGAAGTGGCTGAAGCAAAAGGAGAATGTGAGTTCCCTGATGCCAAGCCCACTACCTTTAAAAACCTTTATTCATGGCATACAGCCATCATAACAAAGGGTTATTAAGTTGTGAGACACTTGGATCTCAAAAACAGCCTTTCACCCTGTGATCTTCTAAGTCTCATCCAATTTGTTCATGAAATGAAAATCTAGCAGGAAGTGTTTGATGACTGTGCATATTAATATGTGCTAAAACAAGAGCTTTCATTATCATCTTCAATGCTTGCTTTTCCCTTTTTCCACTGAGGTAGTGTGAAGGTTACAGTTAAGGTCAACCACAGTCTATGTTTATTGGTTTATTCCCAGATTTTGAGTTATTGATATTGAGCTTGTCCAGGAAACCAGTGCAGTGCAACATAAAGCTAATCGATAGCCTGCTGCTCTTTTTGCATATTAAAAAGATAACCTTATCAAGTAAAATAATTTTTTTAAAGAGGCTTTCAATGTCTTTCCACTACCAAGTCAAAGCTTTACACACTCCTGGGCATATGTTTTCAGTTATTTCTACACTGTCTTTTCCCTAAAGCTGTCTTTAATGGTCAAAGCACGTTTCATTCTTTCCTCTTTTTTTTTCTTTTTTTTTTTTTTTATTTCTCCCGAATATGAAACAAATGCCCACCACATAGATATTCAGATAGCTATCCCATTTGGATTTGTTCCATGCATATTGCTAGACTGGCTTTCAGCTTTCTGTATCCCAAGTAAGCAAACAGCATCATGGGCTCATATCAGCACGGCTGTGCCCTTGGGCTGAAAGCTGCTTCTCCCAACCATCTTGCTGGTGGTCTGTTATTTGCCCTTTGCTTATAATTTTCCTTATTTTTCAGAACACCCACAAATTCACCAAGACTTTTCTTTCTATGCTCCTACCTACCCATATTGCCTTCTGCTCTTATATTTGCTTGCTGTGCAGCTCCCCTCCTTTTCCTGTCATAATGTTGTTATATGATATTGCTGTTTGCTAAGAAATGAAAGATGATATTTAAAAGGATACTAGTACTAGGCTGACTGCTGTTGAATTTCAGAGTCACTGGTACAAATACTGAATTGTATTACTTTAATGGTAACAGTCTCCCCAAAGGATTCTCCTCTTGCCTCAGATGCTCGGTTCCCGGTCAGTTCAGATCTGATTGCTCATCTGTTAGATGTAATCATAGGATCGTGCTGTAGCTCTACGGTGCCTTTCATCTGATGTGCTTTACAGAGTCTGGGCAGCTGTTGTGGAGAAGCAGGTGGGAAGCTGAGTGCTGAGGCTCTTTCTAAAGTAATTTCATCTGACATATATTTAGTGAACCCATCCTGGTGATAAAGACATACAGTGGGTATTATATATGTATATATATACACACAGCTAATTAAAATGACAGCACTGGAACCAGTGGCCAGCTGGGACATATCTTTCTCCACAGCACCTTTCTTCATCAGCCTTCCTGACCCAGCTGGTCACCAGTCCCTGAGGTGTACCCTCCACCACTGCTGTTTCTGGATGTGATTTTTGTAGCCTGTGATAAGTGAGGTTATCTGTCTAGATGTAAATTGGGAATTTGGCTGTATTTTATGTTGTCATTTCTTTCTGCTTTAGTATACTGCAAGTGAACCAAGACCAATGAACAGAAGGATCCTGTTTGACCAGAAAAAAGTTATAGATATGATGACTGCAATAGCCTTGTTAATGGAAATATAAAAGGAGATGGTAACTGGAGTAAATGGGTGACCACATCTATGTCCAAAAGAGCTGTGCTTTTGGGGGTAGAAAGTTATCTCAGAGAAGCATTAGAGACTCTCTGGATATATCTGCTTTGCTTTCCACTGCTGCATTTGGGACACCTCTGAGTTGGTTTTTGGTTTTGTTTGGTGGTGGTGGTTTGGGTTTTTTTGTTTGTTTTGTTTTGTTTCTCTTTTTTTTTTTTTTTTTCAAAGTAAAACTAAGTGATCTAGGCACTAGCTTTGATTGTTCTATTATTCTGCTGAACTGCTCTGGTCACACCAGAGTAATTTCATGGGCACTGAGTTCCACAGCTCTCACAAGACCAAATTGAAAAGCCTATATTTTGTCTTCTGAAACCCAAAAAACCAATTGTGCTAGGAGACAAATAAAAGTCTGAAGATCAAGAAGGGAAATTCAGTGAAATTCACTGTGACAACAGCGACTAACTACACTAGGAAGAAGGTCGCATTTTTTTTTTTGCTGTTGAAGTTGTACCAACACAGACCCTGCTACAGATGCAGTGGTCTTCATGGACTGTGCTTTCCCCTTCCCCTACAGAGGGAAAGAGCAAGACAAAGTGAGAACGGTGGTGACCTTGTCACACACTGAATCACAATTTCATGTTTTCTAAAAATAGTATCTTGTCTTTGACACAAAACTAACCTGCACTGCAACTCCAGGTTTTCTTGTAAATGTCCTCTTGGTCACACACAAAACCACTTGATTCAAACATGGCAATGTGACAAATTTGAAGTGACCTGTTCAGTAGTATATGCAGGATGAAATTCAGAGCAGTGTTATGTGTCCACTGCTGACATTGACCATTGTCCAGTGTGCCTCTCAGGTAATGCTTGTCTACCAACACTTTCTCACTATTTCCTCTGTATGACCAGAAAGGACATAATTTACCATTTCATTCTGGTCTTTCTAGTGCACTGTGTTCAGCTTTGGAGTCCTCTGCACAGAAAGACATGAACCTGTTGGAGAAGGGCCATAGGAGCCCCAGCAATGCTGGGAGGCCTGGAACCCCTCTGCCGGGAGGCCAGGCTGAGAGAGTTGGGATTGTTCAGCCTGGAGAGGAGAAGAATCCATGGAGACCTTCTTGTGGCCTTTCAGTTCTTAAAGGGGCCTATATAGAGAGATGGGGACAGTCTTTTTTGAGGTCTCTTGTGACAGGACAAGGGGTGATATTTAATGAAAAGAGATGAGATTCAAGCTAGATATAAAGAAGAAATGTTTTACACTGAGGCTGGTCCAGGTTGTCCAGAATGGTGGTCAATGATCCATCCCTGGAAACATTCCAGATGAGATTGGATGGGTCTCTATGCAACCTGCTCCAGATGCAGATGTCCCTGCTCCCTGCAGGGAATTGGACTAAATGCTCTGAAAGATCCCCTCCAACACAAACCATTCTATGATTCTTTAGGAATTTAGAGAGAAGATCAATTTTATGGCAGTGCTAAAGACCAAAAGATTTGTCCCCAGTAATCCTAAAGCCATGTACATATGATGACTATGGCAGAATGGGCATGAGGATTCAAGAATTATTTTACAGTAGTGCTGCTTGACTCCAGCTTGACTACTCCCAGCTGAAATATAGTTCTTCAGTGAAGACAGATGCTAAGAGCGAAAGACCCTTCTGTTATGTGTGGGGGGGTGATCAGCGTGACTATACATTCATGGAAACAGATGGAACAGTTTATACTACAGTACTCACGCATATTTGGTTTGTGTTTGAATGAAGACTAACAGATGCAATGTGCTATTTTATTTTTTAGGAAATATATGATTAGATATGGTTAATTTGCAGAGGGTAATGAGCTACATGCCCTTATTAAAAAGTCATATATTTATGTACATATCCAGCAGAAACATCTTTCCTATGAAAAAAATAAGCTCTCTGTGAAAACCATAGAAGTTTACGTCTTTTGATTTGTCTGTTGTATACTTGTTCCTTCTTTTCATCCATTTTACTTTGATGGTTATCAAAAAATCCAGACAGGGAGATACTGAAAACTGAATTGTGATCCTCCAGAAATTTGTTCTTTGCAACTTGTTATCAATCAACTTGTTTTATAGACATTTTTTCAATCATCATAGAATCAGACATAAGGGGAAATATTCCTAGGTGGACACCTTCTCTAAAATAGTAACTTATTTGGACTTCAGGCAACTAACAAGGTACTTTCATCTTCATTAACAGCTACTTTAGTGTACTTTTTGCATCTGTGAAGAAGACAGCTGATATATGGATACTTTTCCCCTGAATTTAATAAATTAGATTCACCACCTATCAAACCCAGAAACTAGGGGTTTTTTTCAGTCTCATCAGTTCAGTGTACTGACCATGTGAGAGGTATACACAGTCATTTCTTGAGAGTTTCAGAGAGCTGAAATCAGCAATGTTGGATTAATTCATATTCACTGAGGATGACAGCAGCATTTTGAGTAGACGCATGGGACTGGCTATGAAATCCCTGGGGTCCAGTCCCAGTCTTGCTAATAACTGAGCATGCAACATCAAGCAGATACAATTAACTGGGTTGGAAACGCACCCCAGCAAATGACCTCAGCTTGCAGCTGCCCATGGACACACACACTTTGTAGGCTTCCACACCATCACTTTGCAGACTTGAACATTGCCACTTTGCAGCAATTTCATGAGGTTTATTTCTCTTAACTGTGAGTGGATGCTTATGATATTGAGGATGGTAGCCGGTTGGTTCAGTTGCTAACTATAGGTTGCTGATGAGAAAGACACCTTTGCACAAAACACCTGGGTCAGCCTTCCCATTAAAGCAGTGTGAGATTTTTAACATCCATAAGTGCAGATTAAATAAAAGTGCCCTTCAAAGCAGTGACTGACAGTGCAATGTAACTGTGTTTTCCTGTCCTGGTGGGATGAAAAGATGAGCAGACTCTGCTGATGAGTTCAGTCCAGTTGGAAGTGTGAGTCCACCCTAGCATCTGACCCAGACCTCACTGATTCTGATCCACTGCAGGATCAGTCCTCATGCCAATTCATGAGCATTCTTTCATCTTCTTCAACCCAGTTTTTGGGTAAAACTTCCATCTGCCAAGCTTACATGCACTGAATTTGCACAATGCGTAGTTTGCGAGAAAAAAAAAAAAGCACAAGGCTTCACATTCATATGAGAGATAGCTTCCTTTGTAGGATTGGGAAAGGAGGAAGGATAGTGATAAACATCATTACTAACAAGTAATTTTTCCCTTTCTGATGCTGCTCTGCAGTGAGTTTGCTATCTGCCTACATGAAAGATCTTTTCAAGATGTTTCTAGTCCCCAGGGAAGTGAGAGACTTAAAGAGTCCTCCCAATAATAATAAAGGGGGGATGTCATGGGGGAGAAGATGTCTCTCTTGTTCCTCTAACACTTGACAAAGCACTTTCCTCCCCCTTCCCAGCACTACTCTCCTAAGCAGTTAGGAAGGGAAATGAGTTTGCTTGCAGATATTTTTGTTCTCTATCTAGAGAAACAAATGCATTCACTGAATATTAGCTCTGCCAAGAAAACAAGAACATGGGCAGGACTTTGAATGAAGTCACTGATAGGAATGAAGGAGAGGAACAGTCTGCTGTCTGAATTGCTCATCAGGAAGAAATAAAGGTGAAGAAAGGGAGGGAGGAAATAGAGTTGTGTGAGTAAGGATACTGAATGCAAAATCTGAGTGGAAGAAACAGTAAATGCTGAAAAGCTGGATTAGTCTGAGTCATGCAACAGATTTATTTTTTTTTTCCTTGTTGCTGTGTAAAGCAGATGCTGCAACAAGAATATGTGATTCAAAGGAGCAACAGGTATCCAAGCCACCATCAACTACCCTTCAGTAACAGATGGGCAAAGCCAAGCTCTTGTTCTTCTTACTTCTGCCTAAATGGGTTTGGACCTCAATGGTTTCTAGTGACATCTCAGGAATTTTATGGCATATCATGATGAAGAGAATTTTTATCTGCTTTCTAACTCAGCTACATAGGGCCTCAACAAATCCTAACTCCCTGTCTTCCCATACCTGCTTTCCTAACACAGTGATATTTTTGAAAAACTCCCTGCTAGTGACCTTCTGAAGTCCCCATAATTTGTGACACTCTTCCTCCCAAGTATTAGAAAACGAAGTCACTAGACAGCTTTCAGACACTATTTTTGCAAATGGAAGGTATATCTGAATACTTTAGAAGACATGAAAGTAAAGAATCTGTCAATTTTTAATTTCTATTCCTCCTTCATCCTATTCTGGTATCCTATTTATAGGCTTATCTAGACTTAAAGATGCACTAAGAAAATTATTCCCAGAAAATTAATTGGAAATATTTTCTAAATAACTCTCTACATGGAATCAGAATGATCAGATACTTATGCCAAAAGAAACAATCTGAAATAATTATTTCATAACATACATATCAGTAAATTTCCAATTGAAGAGAAGCTCATATACACAGGACGGAAGAAAACCTCATTGTCTCCCTCCTTCCTTACAGCCCTTGTTTTACAGCTGAATAAGCAATAATAAGACTGTAGATCTATGTCTTCTTAGAATCCAAAAGGCTTTACAGGGTCTGTTGGATGAATTTCAACACCCTGTTCAAGTCCAAGGAGGAAATAAGCTCTTCCAGAAATTCACCAATCTTCCTTTTCTTCTCTGAGTCTGGCTGTACCTCAAAGGAACCTTATGGACCATCTGTCCCTCCTATCCTCTCAACCCCCACATGCCACCATCGATAAGACATCAATCTGTGAAGCAGCTCTGGGAGAGATTTTTTTAGTAGTTTCTCCAGGAAAGCATCTTAGTGATTCCTCTGCAGAATCTATCAGCTCTCTATGTCTGCTGTGGAAAAGGGGTATTGACCTCTCCTTATCTCTCCATGGTCTGGACATTCTTCTCTTGAAAGATGCAAATGTATTTGCAAGAACTTTAGACAAAGCCAGGAATTAATTAACCAAATTCAATTCAGAAAGGACAGTGATAAACAGGGCATAGCTCATTAAAGCATTAAAGGTTTGGAAAACTTTACTTGCATTAAGACACACCAGAAGAAAAGAACTAAAAGGAGGATGACATGTCTATCTATGGAGACTTGGATCTATTGGAGTACTGCTTAGGGGCAATAAGAGATGCTAGGGTGTCTTTAGGAACACTTCCTGAATATCTTCTTTTACCTTTTGTGCTCATGTGGGGCCAACAATAATCTTCTGCTGAGAATGCAAATCTGTATTGCTATTGACTGAGATAAAAATGATTGGGGGCTGAATTTGCTTCTGAGTTCAGAACACAGCTCTTCCTAAAAGTTTCCAAAACCAGCTTCTGTTCCGAGGTGATAAAATACCTCCCTAGGAAAAATCACTAATCCCTTCCCTCATGTACACATCTGAAAACTGATCTTCTCCACAGTCATGCAGTTTACAGAGTGATGTTTGTCTGAACTCTTCTATATAACAGCTGCTTTCACCCAGTTGTCCGGTTCATGTTGTTTGCCTTCCAACAAGACATCCAAGCCTGACTTAAAAGACACCAAGAGCATCTCAAAGAGATGCTGCTGGGAGACTACTTAGCCTGACTGAGTTTTTACAGATTCAAGACCTGTAAGATTGGATGTCACCCTGCTGCATTAAATATCTTTCCACTCCCATACATCTGTAGATCATTGCACCTGCCTGCATTGTACTGGGCCTGTTTAGGCCCTGGCCTTAGTGCTTTTTGTTTGTATTGTTTTACTAGTCTATCTATCTATCTATCTATCTATCTATCTATCTATCTATCTATCTATCTATCTATCTATCTATGAAAGCATTGCTAGTTTTTGACCAAATAAGGAATTAGCTCATCCATTTACACAAAAGAGGTAGGGTTGTCCACTGATATTTCACCAGGGCTCTGCTTAAATTCACACAAAGCCCAAGGTCTAAAAGGATCAGGAACAGGGTTAATAATCCAAAATTCAAATAGGAACTAGCCTATTTGGTACCAGCTCCTATAACATGCATGACCCACACCAAAGGGAATTATGAATATATCCCATGCAGCCTTAACAGAAGGCATGGAGTTTTTTTGAGTTGATCTCTGCTTTCTCCATTCACAGCTCCATCAGAAAGAAAATGACAAAATAATGCATATTTGTCATGATTTGAGAGCAGACTGCATACAAGTGGAAGGAGTTCTATGCAGATCGATTGGCAAGGACTCTCCTCAGGGGGAACCGTGCTTGATAAAAAATCAACAGACAAAAATATTCAGGTGGGGATGAGGGATGCTGCAACTTGAGAGGGGACAAGAAGGGCATGTTTTTCTCACTGCTGTGTAACACAAGTCTGATTCAAGCATATAATTTACAAATATATATATGTATATTCTGTTTGTGTAAATGTCTGTATGAACTTTTGTCTAGATGCCTGTGTCAATGCCATGCTGAACTCAGCAGTTTGCAAACATGTAAGTAATCTTCTCTTCATCAGCCAAACCAAACATGCTTAAAGACTGAAGCTTGATTTACCTGTTTTCTCTACAGCTCCATCAGGTGATATTCCTCTAAACCCTTTTCCTACTCTGGTTTGTAGACTCATCCCATGCCAAGCTTCCTATACTCCTAATGGCAGGGTATGCCTCTTCAATGCCCGAAGTCATCATATTACTTTTCCTGAGAAGTGGTCAGTGATTAACACTCCTTCAGACTTCTACAAACACGATGCACATTTCATGGTAGCTGGCCAACATAGGATGGGACAAATCATCAGTCTTGGAAACAGGTTTCTTTAAGGGAAGCCGAAGAATGCATTCAGCAAATTGTCCATGTGCTGCAGTTACCTGCCATGTCTCCCAGAGGGAACAATTATTAAATGCCGAGGAGGAGTAGAAGTAGCTACAGGAAAAGTTTGCTTTGTTGAGCATTAATAAAACTAATGGGGTATGTTTATGTAGCACCTTTCATTCCAAATGATCAAGTACCTTGCTAGCCTTAATCATTTCACCCATCACTGAACTGCAGACACCTCTGGGGTGGAACATAAACAGCTGCTCAGTAGAGCACAGCAGCAAAACAGAGCAATTTAATGGAGGAGAAACACCCCATCCTACTGCAGGTGCAAAGGGAATTTTGTTAAGTGGAATGTAATTATCCAAAGCAGTGGTACATAGGAGAGAGGGAGACATTCCCCTTAATACTCTAATATGGAGTTACAGCTGCTTTTCCAACCTCCATGGTGCTGGGGAACCAGCATTGCAGTCTGGCACTGACGTTGTCACTGCATTTCAATTTAATTTCCTTCCTAAAGCTCCCAAAAGAAAAAGCATCTTTGAGATTTCTTGTGGATTTCCAGATTCCCATTCTTTCAGCTGAGCGATGCTATTTGCTTGTTTCAAACACCTAAACAAAACTAGAACCAAATTAAGAACTTGACTATAGATGGAGGCTCAGTACATCCATGTTCCTTACAAGCAGGACAAGGCTCTGTTGACTATAAAACCCACACCTTATATGAGAGATAGAAATCATTGTCCCAAAATGGGACAATGGCAGGGTGGCTTGATTTGAATTGTAATCATGGTTTAAACCAGCAGACAGAGAATCTTGATTTAAATAATCAGTTTTAATCTTGTTTTGCATGTGTGCTTTTCAGATATTTTCTTTTAAAAGTGGTTGATTCTCCCTGATTGGTATAATTTGAAGCTTCTTTATGCTAAATCAAAGAATATCCTATATCTATACATATTTATATCAGCAATTACATAGTTTAGCATGCATTTATTCAGATCCCTACTTTTTAAATTTTTTATGAAGAGAAAATAGTGCAAAACAGATTTCTTGTTCAGTAGATGATTGCTGGAATTATTTTTTTGGGGGGGTTGCTGTTTTTAATTTATTTGGAATTCATGTCAAGATGCATTTAAATGGTAAATGGAATTTGGTCATCTTTTCACCTCTCTCCCTCTCCCCTGAAAAACCTGAGTGTAGTAAAAGTACTTTAACCTGCTGGGGATACATTAGGAAAATAAGTCTTGTACAGAAAATGAGTTGGCATTAACAAAGACAGCGCTAGCTGTCACTGGGGAACTGGAACAGAGGTGCATTTCTGAGAGATCAGCAATGTTTCTTCCTCTCTGGTAACACTGGCTTAAATAGCTCCCAGGTGGTTTTGTTACCCCACCCTCAACTACTGGCCCTTATTTGACCCAAATCAGGAAGATTTTCTGTTTGGTGGTATTTCTGTTGCTCTACCCTGGGATGAACTCATCTCTCTTTGTGGGATGGCAGTGGTCCCATGAGAGCTGCGAAATCACAACTCTATGTGCTAACACCCTATCCTTGAGGAAAACTTTAAATTACACACTTTTAGGGGATAAATCAGAGTTGAACTCCATGAGCAGTGGTACAGTTATGACCAAAGGAATGGAGAACCCCTGCAAGGGCATGGGAATAGGTATGCTGGCAACCTCTTAAACCAGTTGTCTCCCCAGAAGTATTGCATCTTGGATGTTTCTATAATACATATTATCTCTGTTTTTATTCATGCAAATATTCCTCTTCTGTCCTTTTCAACCTCTGGTGGCTTTCTGATTTCTGTACATGCTCACTGAGTCAATCTACTTGAATTGAGTGGATGTGAAAAAAATCTCCCTTAACAATTGCAGAAGAAGCAGCTGTCATTGGTACCTGATATGGCACCTCCACAGACTAATTCTAGGTGCTCACCCAGAAACTATGGCCAATTCATTACTTAGACTTCCCTTATGACTTTGGCTCTTAAGACATAGTCTCTTGGAAATGATCTAAGAATGATTTATAAGGCTTTAACATATTATTCTGAATTTAAGTCTTAGTTGAGTCTGGCATAATTTCCCATTTTCTTTAAACAGTTTATCTATAAAAAAAAAGAATATGCATTTAACTTAAATTAATTAAAAAAAAAAAAAAAAAAAAGTTTAGTATGAAGCAACCAAACCAGGGCAGAATTCAAAGCACATGTTTCTGAATGCAGCAGAAAGCTGTCAGTTTGATGAAGTAGTTAGTTTCTGAGTTTGTCACCACTGAAGCTGGTTGTGGAAGCCCGGTGGCATTTTGAGGGGTCATTAAATACAATATCAAGAAGAGGGCTGTGCTGGCTGCCAGTTCATGCTGCTTGACCTGAAAAGATCTTGCCTACAGAGAGAATTGCAAGGGGGCAAAAAAGCCACTGCTTGAGTGCTGTGGCAGGGAGAAAATGGTACATTTTGGAGCTTTTTGTGCTGTTTTTAGCAAGTCCTCATGGCACATATGACCATTAGAGCACCTGAGAAGCTCTTGTGATCTTCAGCAGAGCTTTTGGTAGAATGGCTGCATGGTTTGCTTGACACTGTCCATCTCACAGTTGTTCAGCTCAGTTCTATGGTTTCTAAATAAATGTAGCAACAGC
The DNA here is from genome assembly GCA_025447755.1 of Corythornis vintsioides. Classification (NCBI taxonomy): domain Eukaryota; kingdom Metazoa; phylum Chordata; class Aves; order Coraciiformes; family Alcedinidae; genus Corythornis; species Corythornis vintsioides. Next base: position 189,642 of record JAOEGS010020774.1, read on the forward strand.
AAAAATCAGATTTTTTTTTCACCTCCCAGTATGTTCAGTGCATAATATTTTTAAACACTTCAACACTGAGAATTCACTTAATACATTACCAGACATATCACGAGTGTAGTTGCTTTATCTACAGCTAACCATATTTGATTTGAAAGTATTTAGGTTCAAACTTAAAAGGGGGAGAAGAAAAAAACACCTTAATTTTGTAACGGGGAGATCAGATAAAGGAATAAAGATAAATGAAATTATACAGCTAGAGTTAAGAACTGTCTGTAGCAGAGTCATGGATTAAAATCTCTTGAAGTGCAGTCCATACCAAAATCAGCCCTTTTCCAAGTCATGCAACATGTCTGATCTCCAAATATTGTATTATTTAGATGTGTGGTAAAGGCATATTTTTGATTGGGCCGTTACAAAGTTACGTTTGTAAAATATTTAATCTACATGAACACCATATAGTAATTATTATTTTCACTTTCTATCCATGTTTCAAAATAATCTATGCTGGGATGGAGAAAAAAGCCCCACCTGCTGAAGAGCATATAATTAAAGCTTATGGAGACAGTTCAAAGAAACAATGAAAACTTTCTAGAATTAGGGCAGTGTTTAATTTTCAATCACTGCCCTCAATTGAATAAAATTGAATAAAATGGCATTTTTTTTCTAAAAGTTAATCAAAAGCCTTTGAGAAATAAAGCAATGAGATTTTAATGAACAAATTCTCATGGCAGAAGCTGTGCTTTCCTTTATTTGGAGCTCAAAGCACACCTCTCAGCATGAGTAAAACAAAAATAACATGTTCTTTCCTCTCATTTTGTTTTACTTCCTCTCCCTTTGTTCTGGTTGTGCTTGGAGATACATCTTCCATAGAAATAAAACAAAGTCAGGTACTTCAAGTGACACTGGAGGAGACTGGACCAGATGTGGACTAACACTCTGTGTGCTGGATCTAGTAGTGCAGTAGTCCAAGTGGGAATTCAGGCCTGAGCATCTGAAAATGCCAAATAGAGAAGAAAGCTAAGAATCCCTTTCCTCTATGCAGGAAATAGTGCTGTACCTCTTTGAAAGGATAGGATAGCATATTGACATGTCCTGCCCATTGCATCTTGGTGTGACCCTCTATACATCCAGGATGAAGCAGGAAAAAGGGGAAAAAGCAAAAGGAAAACAATCTTTGGTTCCCTGGTCTTTGCCTAACCAGCAGGCTTAACTCTGCACAGCAGATGTCCTTTGGCCAAAGAGATAGATACCAGACCATTTTGAGCCCTCAGCCATCACCCTTTCCTTGTAGGATTTATTGTACCCTATAATCCTTTGCTTTTCTCCACACTGCTAGTCTTTCATATATGCTAGGAGGACTTAATACTTTGCTTAGGATGGAGCTTGTATCTGGTCCTAAAAGCAAAATCCTGCTCCAAATAACCATCTAGCTTAAGGTCCATAGCATGATGATGTCCACATGAGCTCTGATGGCTCTTAGTGACCTGAACATAACCCTTACTCCATGGCAATAGCCATTCGCCCTCGGCATTGCACATAAATCCCACCCCAAAAACAGGCTGGAAGCAAAGTATTCCTATCAAAAGAGCAATAGGTCTTATGCTGCTTAACCTAGTTGTGTTCTCCCTTGGGTATTTCACACCACAAGAAGATATTTAAGGCATTCAGAAATAGTGTAAAAAATGAACAGATTTACTTCTGGAATACTTGGAAACTTGCCAGCAAATATTCATAAATGCAATTATTTTCCTTAAAAAAATCTGCATGACACAGACATTTAAAATGGGAAAGGAAAGGACAAAAATTAACATCTTAATTGAAAATAACAGTGAATTATTACCTATTGATGTATTTACATGCCTTCTTGTCCAATATCTAGGCTATCCCTGAGTTCCAAGAATTTAGGCCTTTTATTCCCACTTAATGGCTTCACCATCATCACAATAATAATAGCATGAAACCTATACACTAACCTATATTGAATTGTAGTTCATTACAACAGAATAACGTGAAGCGAATTAATGTCAGCATCCTTTCAGACACAGATTATAGTGATACAGAAAATACATTCTATGGGAGACATACCATATAGGAATAAAAACAATAATAAAAAGAAAGACTTATTTTCATCTAGAGGTGAAGAGGCCAGTTATGAGACAGATTAGCCCTAGAAATCAGTGGGAATTTCTTCACCATGGAAAAAAAAAAAAAAGTTACTGTTTACTAACACAACAACTGAAGTGTTAAACTTGGATTAACTTGTATACCTTCACCCCTTAAATTGAGAACACTGCTGCTTCTGGGTCCCTGTGTGGTTCCTGGGGTGAATTAGGTACTACCAAGGGAACAATCAACTCCCGAGTGGGTTGAATCCTGTCTGGGAGGCAGTGACATCCTCATCTGAAAGGCTGTTTTACATCCAGTGGACAGGTGAGTTGGTTGAATGTCAGGGAGAATAAGAGTCTGTAGCCCTAAACCCCATCAATTTACTGTCCCATCAAGGTAAAACTTTCTCTGAGATTCTTGTGAAGAAGTGATGCCTCACCTTTTCACTTCCAAGTGTCTCAGGACTAATATCCAAAAAGGACAAAAAGATAAGAGGACAGAAAATCCAAGGAATCCATCATCAAGAATGTCAGTGGTTAGAAAGCTGGATCACAAGTAAGAAAGATGTAACAGCCTTCAAGGGAGCCATTTTTCAGTGGAGAATGTAACATTTGGGATGGTCATACAGCTGAAGTCTCACTTTGAGGACTAATATTCTTCATAGGAATATTACTATCTTCATGGTTGGTGAGCATGAAGGCGCATTCCTTTCCCTGACCTTCAGCAAATGATCACCAAGTCTCTGAATATAAGGCAGCTTCAGTAGGTTACAATATCCAAGCAATCCCCATGTACTGCTAAAATGGGCAATTTCTTGCAAATCCCTCCTGGAAAGGAAAAGTGTAAGAGTTCTGAGGAGCTGGAACAGGGAAGGGGATTAGTGAAAACTCTCTTCTGGATCTGCTACTCGTTTTTGTAGTTCTTCACTAACTCCTGCAATTGATGATGGATCTATAGGGTTCTGGCTAATGTTCATTTCAAGCTGAAACATCTTGTTAATATTAAGGTTACAACTGATAGGAGGCAAGTGAAAGATGACAACCAGCAGATGCCTATCTTGACCGGGTAATTCTAATTTATTCTTGTCTTCCCATACTCAAAAGGCAAAAAGAAAGCTCAGTAAAGTTTAGCTCAAAGCAGATTCATTGGATTTTGAGTTGTATTTATATATATATATATTTTATTTTTTTTTCTTAAATCTCCTTTCTGATTTTTCTGGAGTATGAGTATGACATTTTTTGCCCACATGGTTTGCAGAAGAAGCATGTTTGTAGAACACACTCATTAACTGGAATTACTTTATAATTCACTGTTTAATTCAAAGGAAAAAGAAAAAAAGTTGCTGCAACCACAGTAAGTATATTAACAATAGAGTGTATGAAGCCTGAAAGGAAATTACTCAGCAAAACATGATAATAAAAAGAAAAGTTGCCATAGATTATCAGCTGGGGTGTTAATAAATACTTTGTAATGCAAAGATTACCCAGTAATTCTGGCAATTCTACTTGCACTGATGTACTGAAATGTATTTTGGGCCAGTGGTTGGAGTCAGCATGATTTGGGAAATAGGGAGGTGAGTGTAAAGAACACTGAGTAAAAGTCCTTCCATGGCAGAAGTTCAGAGCTATTTACGTGAACCTTCTAAGGCCTCTGATAGCAAGTACCCACAACATTCGGAGATGAGCTCTGGATAACAAAAAGGAATATGAAATACACACAGAAATAATTACCATTTTACTAGAGCTCCCCTAGTTATTATAAAACAGATCTGAAGATATGTTTTACATCTTTTGTAAAAAGATGGTGAAATTCTGAGGCATGTGGCTTAATCATCACTACAGCTTTCTGCTTTAATAAACCAAAATGTATACAACAAACCTAGTGGCAAACAGTATGTTGTGATGTACTTAGCCGAGAGTACTGGGATTTATACCACTCTGGCATGCTGACTATTTTGCAAAACAAGGTAGTTACCATCATATGTCCAGGACCTGATCTAACAATGCTGATAGCAACAGGAGTATTCAAAGGCTTCAGTAAATTCTGTATCAGATACCACTGAATAAGTGAAAGTGTGCATAAGATTTCTTAACTACCCAGGAGAAATGAAATGATATAATTTCTTTGGTGTTCCTGATTTGAAAGTCTTGTCTTTAATTACTTCCTGCTGTAATGTACCCCTGTGTTTCTAAATATCTTCTGTAAGCATTCAATTCTATGGAGTCCTAATTTCTTATTCAGCTTCTTAAGCACTCTTTCCAGCAGCAGTAATGGCTTAAGCAGTGTGGGAGCAGAAAGTGTGGCAGTTACTGCAAGAAATGCTCTTTAAATCATGTATTATGTCAATTAAAATGGCTAAGAGTAGGTTCTGTGATGGTAGAGCAGGCAGAGCTATCATGTGAGCTTTCCAGCTCTTGATTGCCAGTACACTTCAGTTTTACAAATGCCTATGAGAATTTTCTAGAAAGACAGTTTATTTGATGGGAAAGCAAAAGTTAACTGTAATGTATCCACTACCTTTCTGGTCAAGTTGGTAGAGCTTGGAGAACAGGCTTGTATAATGGGCTGGTTGTTTGCTTGACACTGTTAAAGCTCATTTAAATGCATCCCAGAACAGTAGTGACTAAAAGAAAAATTATTCCTCTCTGTAGGATGTGGGTCCAGCAAAGTAAAATGAATTGGTGCTGTTAATCTTGTCACCAGTAAGTGTCTGTTATTGCTATAGTCACCGTATCACTTTTGGCACTGCCTGGTGATATCAGAGGTGATGCCAAAGACAAATGGACCTTGAGATTAAACTGTTCTTTCTAAACAGAGGTGACCAATAGATGCATGGTAGAAGTGTTGGGGCTGAACATACCTGCATCCACTTCATTGTTAAATGGAAGAGCTGAGCCCAGCAATATTATTGCCACCCCTTTTGCACACATTCCCATACCCCATGCACACATGGAATGCATGCAGAATTATTTGCAGGATGATACATTTCCTACATATTTTCGAATTGTGAAGATGGATGGGAGGATCTGGCTCTCCAGCACAGCAGTTTCACAGCAATGGTCCCACAGACTGCAGCTTCCAGGGTGGCTGGATCTGGAATTTTAGTTCATGCCTGCTAATCTCTCAGAACGTTAGATAAGAAAACGTGACATGTCAGCAACACTTCTGTTGTAAAAATTTCTTTACACAATATATCAGAACTGAGCATCTCCAGCTAGGTTGAACTGTCTCGAGCCATCTGATGTTGCTCATCTTGCCTATTAGATCCTTCTGGCTTCTTGTTACTGCCTACATTCTTCCCAAGAGGAGATGATTACAGAGAGAAACATCAGCTCCACTCCGAACATGTACACATTAATCACTGCTGACTTGTCCTGCTAATGAAGAAAACCACTCCCCTCTCTCCTGCTCCTTCATGTATTTAACCAACTATGTGCCTTGGTGGGAATGTTTGGTCATGGGAACAAAAATCCAGGTTGATGTAGACACAGACCTGCCAACAGTGAAAGAAGGAAGAGCTGATGTGTACTACTACAGGAACTTGACCCATAAAAATTGATGGGTCCAAATGCCAGCCACCCAAGGGTGTTAAGATTGCTGTCTAATGTTGTTGTGAGGCTGTTCTCCATTATCTTTCAGAAGTCCTGGAGATCGGAAGACATGCCTGAAGCCTGAAAGAAGACTAATGTCAATTCCATCTACAAGAAGGTTTTTAAGGACACAGGTAATTATAGATTCATTAACCTCACTTCAATCCCTGGGAAAGTTATGGAGCAAATCCCCCTGGGGACTCTCTCAAATAATCTGAAGTTTGTGACTGGGAAACACCAACATGGGTTTACCAGGGCAAATTGTGCCTGACAAACCTGATCGCTTTCTTGAACAAAGTTACCCTTACAGTTGGTGCACAGAGAGTGGTTGACATTGTCTACCTGGACTTGTACTAGGTTTTTGACATAGTCTCCCACAGCCTTCTCCTAGAGAAACTGGCACATTACAACCTAGAACAAGTGGTCTGTGCAGTCTGTGGGGAGCTGGTTGACAGGCCAGTTGGTGGTAGAAAATACTTATTTTCAAACTGGTAAACAGTCACAAGTGGGGTCCCCCAGGGATCAATATTGGGCCCAAAGCTGTTTAACATCTTCATAAGTGATTTGAATTTTGGGATCAAGAGCATCCTGGTGAAGTTTGCCAATGACATCAAAATGAGTGGGGAAGTTGATACTCCAGAAGGGAGACAAACCCTCCAGGAATACTTGGACAGGCTAGAGAAGTGTGCTAGCAGGAACCTTATGAAGTTTAACAGAAGCAAATGTAAGGTCTTGCACCTGGGAATACATAATCCAGGAATGCAGTTTAGTCTGGGATCCCTATCGGGAGAGTAGTTTTGTGGAAAGGGACCTGGGGTATTGGTGGACAACAAGCTCAGCCTGAGTGAAGAGTGTGCTGCAGTGGCAAAGCAAGCCAACAGGATGCTGGGCTGCATTAGCAAGGCATCACCAGCAGAGATAAAGAAGTCATTATCCCACGCAGTGTTGGTCAGACCACAGCTTGACTACTGCATTCAGTTTTGGTCCCCACTATACAAAACAGATGCAGCCAGGTTGGAGAGGGTCCAGAGAAGGGCCATCAGGATGGTCAGAGGACTGAAAGATCTGCTGTATGAAGAAGGGCTGAGAAAACAGTTTGTGCAGCCTTTAAAAGACAAGGTTTAGGGGAGACCTTATTACCATGTGCCAGTACATAAAATGTTAATGGTTGGACACGATGATCCCCAGGGTCTTTTCCAACCTGAATGATTCTGTGATTCTGTAAAAAGCTAGCTACCAAGAAGATGGGGACTCCCTTTTTACAAGGAGTCACTTGGAAAAGACAAGGGGTAATGGGTACAAGTTTCTCTTGGGGAGATTCCAATTGGCCTTCAGAAGAAAATTTTTAACTGTGAGAACTATTAGACATTGGAATAATCTCCCAAGGGAAGTGGTGGATTCCCCTACACTGGATAATTTTAACACTCAGCTTGCCAGGATGCTGGGCTATCTGATTTAAAGTGGTTTTTTTTTGTTTGGTTGGTTTTTTGTTTGTTTGTTTGTTTGGTGGGGTTTTTTTAACATAAAAGGTTGGACTAGATGATCCTTGAAGTCAGTTCCTACTTGGTATGCTATGTTTCTATGATTCTATGAATTAACATTAAACTCAGATTAAAAATCAAGTGAATCCTTAATTTGCCTCAGCTTCTTTAGAATATCTTAAAGTTGAGCTGTACTTCTGGGTTTTTTTAAGATTCTGTATGGGAATGTCTACATTTTCTGCCTATGCCTCATGCTTATATCTATCTGGGGACTACCAGCAATATTCCTAACAGCTTGGGTTGATTTAGGGTAAGATCTCCCTTATAAACTCAAAGGAAATATTCAGAGTCTGCTTCATGGGTGCTTACACATGACCAATGTCCACATCTGTTAGGAGTGCCCTAGGCAGTACAAAAACCTCAAGTTCTCAAATCTCAGTCTGAACAGTCCTGCATTCTCCTGAAGTCAAAGAAAGCTCAGCAATGGCACAAACTATTGAAACTTGAGAAAGAGGAATGCTCAAGAGGCTAGTATGTACAGTCACTCTGACTTAGGCAGCATCAAATCCAGACCATTCTTATCATCTCTGTCTAGTTTACACTTTAAAACTTTTAACACTGCAGTTACTCAGACTTCTCAGACCATCTTGTCCAGTGCTTAACTGCCTATAAACTGTTTATGAGGAGAGGAAGATCTAGGTGACTTTGCTTCTCTCAGAAAATACATGGCTAAAGAGAGACCTAGCTGCTGTCTTTTAACTATTTTAGATGTGTGAGATATGCAGAAGATGAAGTCAGACTGCTCTTGGAGATACTCAGTGAATGGATAAGCAGCAATGAACACAAGTTGGAGAAGTGCAAATTTTGACTAGCTCTTAGGAGAAGAGTTGGTCCCAACAAGCATGGTCAGAACCAGAACCAGGGAATAGAGAGGTTCTGGCCACTCCATCCTGGTTGATACTGAAAGTATAGATGAACAAGGCCCTGAACAACCCAATCTTACATCAGTTATCACTTCTTTAAGCAGGAGACCGGACCAGAAACTTTCAGCAATTCCTTCCAACAAATAATTCAGTGGTATTGCATTTTTATGATGGTGTCCTTATGATTAGAAGTACTTTGTTTTTAGTATGTGACTGAATTTCTGCAAAATAAGTCAATTTCTAGGAGACTATTACTTTTTTTTTCCTTTTTCTTTCTTTTTCTTTTATTGTGTTCTTCTCTATATTAATCAACTGCTGGCTCAGTACAAAGCCTGTTCAGGGTTACCTAAGGTAATGCCAGTTAATTCCAGGCTCAGATCCAAATGATCACTTCAGGAACTTATTTTACTTGAATCAGTCTTGCTGAGAAACAGTGCAAACCAGTATAGGAAGGAGGTTGTCCTAACTTCATTGCTAAATTTCCAGGAACCTAACTCCTTCCTGTACATGGATCTGAACTGTTAATGGGAGTTCATTTTAGTTAGCTTAAATGGTCATGCTGCAAAATAACCCTTGAGCTACATGAAGTGCCTCCTACATTAGCATCACTGAGTGATTGTAGTACCCCCAGATGAGATACAGTAACGTGAACTGTCACCTCTGTCCCTTTACTCTGCAAAGTTACCACCCAAGTGGAGCAAAAAGCACTGACCAATGGAGAGCGAGCGATTGTGGCTGTCTGGATGTAGGATCTGAGCTCAGGGCAGTGGCACAGTTAGAACATATCTAAGTCTTCAGTGAAAACTCTTAACCTAGTAAAAGTATTCAACCTCCTGGAAAGCCTGGGAAAAGTTTAGGTAAAACGACAGATGGCTTTTCATGCCAGCTGCCTGTGTAAGTGATTTATGGACTGTAATATGCCATGGAACCAGAGCAATTCATTGGTTTCCTCAAAGACAGAGGGGTGGATTGTGGCTGCACTTAGCAGCATATCTGTTCCTTCAAGGCATCACCACTCCCGAAAGTAAACCTGCTTTTCAAGGGAGCCAGTCCTCTCATTTTCTAAGAACACAATAAATGTCTTGGCAGAATTGTGCTTCGACAGCTTTGGGTTTACAAACATCAGAAGTAAATTCTGATTATTTATTTTGGATAAATAATGAACAACATAAAAATTGCTGACATTAAACTTCATTGGAAAAGTTGTTTTAATGGGCTCATAAAATCTTCTATTGATGGCAGGTTCATAAAACTCCATATTGACTTCAGCTAAAGGCTATAACTTCTATCAATACTGTCAACAATTAATATTGACTAATAAAGGTATCCTGTAAACTGACTCATAGCATTATGTTACTTTATGCTGCCATTAGCAAAATTTCATGTCTTCTTTAAAACATTTCTCCTGCAGAGCTGGGGTTTCTCAAAATAGCCTGTGTGATAGCAGTGGAGGGCCCAGAGTAACACTGCATATGTGCAGAGGAAACACAGATCAACCTTTGCATTTGCTAGACAAAGCTTCTGAGGGGATCCCAGGCTTCATTTGCTCCAACAGCAGGTTTCAGGCTGTGACAGGTTTGTATGCAACAGTTTCTCACAGCTTTATCTGTACTGATCAATTACAAATTGAAAATGTCCAAATTCTGTGAATTTTTAATAATCTTCCTTAGATCTTCACTTTCTACCTCACAACCTTTAATTGTTTATGTTTATACCACCAATTAAGCTTCAAGGCTCTCTTGAGGCTCTACTGAAATGGTATGTGTGTCTTTCAGCTCTGGACCAATTTTTCTGATCTGAACCTTGTGGATGTTAAAATACTACTGCATGGAATTTTCCTGCCGGTGGGATTGCAAAGATTCCCACCAGCTGTGACCTTGGTGGCGGCTGTTTGTGAAACAGTGGAAAGATGTTTTGACTATGGGTGTTGTGGCACCCCAGCCAATCACCCCAGGGGGTGGCTGGCTTCTTGTCCAATTGCCTTGAAGTTAAAAGTGTATAAAAAGAGCTGTAAATTAATAAATAAAGGCTTCTTGGTATCTTGGTGAAGAAAATCGTCTCAGTCCTCACTCTTTCTCTTCCTCCGGCAACTGGCAGGTAAACGACAGAACCTATCTGGTGTCTCTGACATCTTCTCAGGGAAATCTAAGCACCAGCTGAAGCTCCCCAACAGCTCTGTTTGGATCATAATATTTTCCCTCAAGTTCCACCACCTCTTTTTTGTCAAACAATATTGCATACTGGACACCACTGATCTCTAGATTTTAGTTATGCTACCCAGGCTTTGCACTTTGCATTTTTTAGTATGATAGAGCCTTTCTCATTCAAAACATTCAATGTCTAAGGCTGCAAATGACTAGGGCCCAAAGAAACTGCTTCTACATTTCTACAGAACTTATAAAATCTGCAGGTACATTCTCCACCTTTCTGTCATCCTTTTTCTAGTTGCTATTAAATGATTGTTCAACAAAAGATTAGTGCACCGTTAAATTTAAGGGAATAGGAATTGGGGGTTGTTTCAGTCTTGTCATGAGTACTACTGCCTCTGTTATTGCTTTCAGTAAAGCCTTTCAAGGCATGTGTTGCTGCTAATGTGTTGTTGCTGATATAATTCCATTTGTAGGTACAAAGTTGCATTTGCACATATAAAGATAGCATTATGGAAATTAGTGAAAAATTCAGCAACTAATGTAATTCTTCTCTGCTAAGATTTAAAAAAAAAAAAAAAAAAAAAAAAAAAAAAGACAGAAAACAAACAAAAACTTCTACTTTGATTTTTTTAGTAGGAATTGGAA
>JAOEGS010020774.1:203055-213605 GCA_025447755.1 Corythornis vintsioides
TTCTTGGCTGCAAGGGCACATTGTTGGCTCATGGTCATCCCCCTGTCCACCAGGACCCCCAGGTCTCTTTCTCCAGAAAGGTCTCTTTCTCCAGACCTTGACTCAGTATAGCTATTCATTCTGATACAGTCACAGCAGAGGTTACTTGGCTGCTAATAGATGCAATTGTTGAGTCAACTAAAAATACAACCTGAAAAATTACTCTAGAGTTCCCATCTAGTTAACTTCAGAGCTTCAAAATCAGACCAAATTGGTGTGAATTAGGCTTCAAATATTAGCAACACAACCTATTAGTAGCTCAGTTTTAATCCATGTTTGTTTATTAATGCATGCTTTTATTTTTTGTCAACCCTGAATGTCTGTAAAAAATTTTGAGCACCTGCAAATGCCTTTAGCTGCACTATGCTTTTATACGGCACAATGGACTTTTGTTCCTCTTATGCTACACCTTGATCAGGTGGATAATGGAACTTTATCTATAACTGGTAGGAGGGATCAGGCCCTGGATCATGTCAAAATAGCAACAGTGGTGATCAAATTCAGTCTACCTGGCTTTCTCACATAATCTTAATAAGTAAATTTGCAATAAAAAGAGAGGTGGAAACTGCCAAATCTATGCATAGGACACAGACAGTTTTAGAGCTGTGTTTGTAGCCCAGATGTGCTTCTACAAGTTAAATGTGAGTGTATGATCTATAGGGAAGTTCAGGCCCAAACCTAGCTTTGAACATTGAAGTTAATATCTGCTTGGTATTGAAATCTGTTAAATCAGGTCTGGACCTCAAGGTTGCATCCAAAAATTAGTTATGAATCCCTTCCTGCTCAAAACCACATAAACATGTGGTTCTCCTCACATTTCCATTTGTTGATGTTAAATATCACATGATAAAGAATGTGTATCCAATAGAAACAGTCAGATTCCTATTTTTCTGGAATCTGGTTTCATACTTGTGGAAACACCCTGGCTTGTCCCTGAGTATGGTGAAGGCCTCTTGTATCATAGCACACATGCATTGAATGATCAGCTGGGCCAAATTAGACACTATTTTACTATACTTCTTCATTCAGTTGACTTTGCATCTCACAGTGAACAGAGAGATGTTTGAATGCAAGATGAATAGTAGGACTGGACAACATTTCCACATAAAGCTCAGAGAAGAAGCTGTTTGAAGGCAGGAGGAAATAACCATGGTTCAGCTTGTTACGGATCTACAGTTGATAGTACTCAAAATATATAAAGCATTCATGAACTCCACACCTTTTTAATGGACCAAACATGCTTAAAGCTTTCAGATAGAGTGGACAGATAAGGTTGCTTGGGGTTCACACCTCCATCAAACCCTAGGGCGTTGCTTGGGAAGCACAAAGACAAATTAATCCATTTAATTTGATGTCAAAATGGTCTGAGAGAACATTCTCTACCACTCCATGGCATGAAGTAGCAAATGAACTTGACCTGAGTTATAAACACAAGGAAGTGGTGTCTCCCCAGACACCTCACTCTTCTGTTCCAATTTTGACTTATACAAAGCAAGGACAATTTTCAAACCATCCTCTTGTGGAGTACTGAAAAACATCATCTTTTGATTTTTCTTATATGTGTGAATCACTGACAGGAGGTTCTACCTTCCCTTGTAACAAGCCACACTCAACATCATCAGACACATCAATGTGCAGTGTGACTGGTGCTATCCAGTAACAGCAGCTCATAAATTATGAAAAATGACTGCTACAATTAACTGAAAATCAAATTTATTTGCAATAAACAGCAGGAGATGCATTGATTTTCATATTCTGTGCTCACTGTTGCCTTTTAAGCTGGAAGAACTCAAGTCAATAAAAGGAAGATAATAAATATCTGAGACTTTTTAATTCAGATCTGGTCTATTTTTTTCTGTGCTGACTTGCACGTTTGCTGGCACTCTCACTCTAGCTAAAACCATTTAAATGCTGACTTGTTTATTTACTGAATTTATTTGGTCAATTTGAAATGTTTCCCTCCTCTGCCTTCCAAACCAATGCAGGAAAGAAATTCACTTTGCCTTGTTGATGTCAAGCAGGCTAATAAGGCTTGGTTTCAATTGGCATGAGCCGAAGCAGCACCACAAAGTGAGGTCCTTTCGTGGCTTTCTGCCAGTGGAAAATGTGGCACAAAAAGTCTAGGGTTATTGTTAAAATTATCCTGGGCAATTTTGAGACATTCAGGATAAACTGGGAGAAAATTATAAACTGAAAAGTCTGTGGGTGATATATCAGATGTAGAACTAGTTCCCTGACAGTGTTAATCTTAACTTCTTCACAATAAATTTTAGCCACTTAGACCAGTGTTTTTTTACTATTTTTCAATACTCAAAATTCTCCTAGAGAAGTATTAACTTATGTATAGAAAATGTATACTCACTGTCAATAGATTGCCTTTTCTTTCATTTTATCTTTTGTGGGTTTCTTAGGAGAAATCTATGGACCTTCATGGCCTTATAGACCCTTAGGCTGAAAAGCCACTGACCTGTACTAATTCACATCTATCCTGTATGGTGAATATATTGTATGAAGTTAGCAAGCTCAATGACCTCAAAGGTTTCCTTTCCTTTATAGCTTCATAGATTCCTTACAGAGGATGAAGTACTTCAGAGCTGCTAAGAAGGAGACTCCTTTTATGATTGCAAAGTATTATTTACAACACCTATTGGCCCTTTTGTTAATTATTGCCTGTTGCAGTTACCCAGAATTACAAACACTAAAACCATATGCACAAAGATACTTCTGAAAGACATTTTGCTTGTGCATGCCTTAAAGAAGAGTCTTGCACCAAAACTACACGTGCATGGTGTTTAAAGAGTGAAATTAAGCAGCCCTCCAGTGAAATGGATGGAATGATAAACATTCTCTTTGGAGAATCATCTTCTTCGTGCTGCAGAGAGTGTGCTGGGAGCATCATGGCTCAGCTATTTTATGTTAATTTTTCTGGTTTGCTGCCTATTCTATTTGATGCATTTTGTCTTTTTATGTTTTTTTTCTTGGACTTCTAAAGATAATTTACATGAAGATCTGCTTGGATTCTGAACTAAGACACTCATGTCTCTACAAAAAAAAAAAAAAAAAAAAAAGACTATAGCAGGGACAAGAGATCTACTTCATGGAGGCAACAGCAGCAGTGAAAATGTAACTGCACTGACTTCAGGCTAGCAATAAAAAGGATAATATCTGGAATGTCTATTAAGACTGTGAAGCTCATGACAAGCCTTGAACCTCCACATCTTTACAGATACCATGACTCAGATTCACTGCATAAACATTTGTTACTCCTGAAAGTGGTTCTTTACCACTCCTCTAATGTTGCACCATGTCCCCATTCCAAATCTAGAGCCTGCAGGCCATATACAATGCCAAGGTTGGTTCACCCCATCTGCAACTTCCTTTCTTCCAGGCTTCTTGGGTTTTGCTGTAGCCCAGATAGTGAGAACAGTGAAACTCTCCCCTCATTGTCTTCTGCCTCAGCATCTGTGTTGACTTCCTTTGTGACAGAGCAGTCACATGACTTATTGAAAAGGTCTCCTGAGCAAGAGGGGACTTTTCACGCTGTGTTAATACTGTGAAATGTGCACAGGGAGTCTGGTTTTATGTTGGGAGGTGGCAAAAGGCTGTTAGAGGCAGAAAGACCAAAAAATGTGATAACCCAGACTAGTTGTATTCCTCTTCAATACTTTGGTTTTCACTTTCCCACATCTGTGTAACAAAATCAAGATGTTCCTTGCTGTTCTCTTTCCTTTTATCTTCCTTTTGACCTCAGAGTCCTTCAAAGGGAGCCTCCACTCAGCCCCAGCTCTCAGGTTATTAATTAGCTGAAATGTACTCACCTGCTCGACAGAATTCATCAGCCTCCTGGTGCACCATGTCTTTGACTCGATTGCTGTAGGTCAACCTGGAGTCTTGATCATAAGCCTTCAGAGTCTCACTGGAGCTGTAGGACTTCTGGGGTACCTTGCTGTCCTCACTCTCAGCTGAAGAGCTCGTGTAGCGGCGCTCAGTGTCACGGCGTCGAGTGAGAGATCGATACGGTTTTCTTTCTTTTACATCCATGGCACCCTTGTCTGAGTATTCAACATTAAAATAACAATGTCTTTGTGGTGGTCAGACTGGAATAACCTGAAAGAGAGGATAAAGGATGTAGGCTCATGCTCTTGGACACCTGAAATCTGATTTGCTTTCTTTATACTTTTTTGCACTGAATAAAAGAGAGGTTACTTAATGGACTGCTGGGAAATAGTCTTAAAACAATTACCAACAGAACAAAAGTCTCAGTTATGTGTGATTCATTTAATAATTGCCACAGCTAGTGGGGCATATACATGCAGCAAAACGCACCTGTCTAAACTGGGCACGTACTTGAGATTTAAAACTGATCCTGATTTTCTGTGTCTTCCTTCCATGGGAAGTGATTCAGACACCTCCAGAAGGCATGTATTTGGGACATCATAGACTCATAGAATATATTGAGTTGGAAGGAACCTCCAAAGTCATCTAGTCCAACCCCCTGAAATAAGCTGGGACATCTCTAAGTAGGTCAGGCTGCTCAGAGCCTTGTCAAGCCTGGTCTTGAATGTCTCCAGGGACGGTGCCTCCACTACCTCCCTGGGCAACCCATTCCAGTGATCTGTCACCCTCATATTAGAGAACTTCTTCCTAATATTTAGTCAAGATCTACCCTTTTCTGGCTTAAAGCCATTACCCCTTGTCCTGTCACTACCAACCCTTGTAAATAAACCCTTTCTGCTTTCTTCTAGGCCTCTTTCAGGTACTGGAAGGCCCCCACAGAGCCTCCTCTTCTTCAGGCTGAACAACCCCAACTCTCTCAGCATGTGACATCAGTCACCAAATCTCTAGGATATGAGGCCATGTTGAAAAGTATCCATTTGGGCAGCCAGAGGGCTTTGGAAAATTGCTGTTGAATAGTTTTAAAAATGTTTTGATGGATGATGATGTTAGAAGAAAGAACAAATGAATAAAAATACAAGTGGGAAGGGAGAAGGAGAGAAGAATAATGAAGAAGTGAGATATGGATGCAAATCAGATAGAAATATCTTCCTATTCAGAGGGCTCTTCTTTACTCAGCTGGAAATGTAGTAGAACTTAAGCAGAGTTGAGAAATTGTAAATAAATGATAGTGTTCTGCTTCATATAACAGCATGGCCCAGGATTTATGCTTCTGGGAAATCCTTTGTATATTCACTCTTATGCAAGCATACATATTTGCACTCAGAGAAATCTGGTATCAGAAATAAAAGATGCATTAAAAGTAGTTCTGTAAAAATAATTAATAAATCAACATTTCACTTTAAGTTTATTAAATGCAGCAGAAGCCACAGGAGAACAGTCAATCGCTTGCAGCAAGATAGTAAAATATGTTTTTAAATACCTAAACAGGTTTATGGTGAAAAGTGCTGGTAAAACCCACACACTGAACATTGAAATCTGTAATTACAGGTTGAGTTTCTCAGGAACTGAGTCTTCATGACTGCTAAAGAACAGAAGCTGAGTCTCTAAATGGCACACCAGGATATTGTTGTTTACTAAGCAGTACTTAAAAACAGGAAGGAAGATGGTCAGAAAACACCTATTAAATCCTGGTCTTATTCATAACCATATACATATTCATAACATATGGATATGTATTGGTAAGGAATGAATCACATTCTGTTGGGATTTCTCTCTTGAAAGGCTAAATTCTGAACATGCTAATAAAATCTTTCTCCTCCATGACTCTTAGACACCCAGCCTTGCTTTGTGCTTTGTGCTCTGAATTTGTGTTGCAGCACAAAAGAGCTATGGTGCAGTAATCAAAGCTGGATGCATTGTGAGATTTGCAGTTGGTCTATAGGGATATGGTAATGTGTTTGTGGTTCTCAAAACAAACCTGTCTCAAAACAGGCTGTGGTTCTCAGCCTGTGAAGGATGGAAGAGTAAGAACAGGTTCTGATAATCTAAAAATGATAGTACGAATGAAGAAGCTTGAAGACAACATTTTATTATTAATTCCTCACTTGCCAAGCATAACTAAGGAAATTCTGGTGTTGAAGAGAGACTGCAGGAGGGATCAGGAGCTGCAGGATGGTTGTGAGATACACCCTACAGCTGGGCAAAACAAAACAGGTTCTCATTCCTATTTCTGGAATTCTGCTTTGCTAAGACTGCCCACTAGGTTTTGTCCGTTTAGCCTCCCAGATGAACTTTTCAATGACAGAACCCAGTTCTGATGGTTTGTGTGGTTTCTGTGGCACTCTTCCCAGAAATTGAAATACTACTTCAAAATAAAAAATCCACTTAATTTTCTCCCAATCTATTTCAGTGATGGCAGCAGACCAAGTTCACACTTTCTATTTGTCAGCAAAACACATAGAAACTATTGAACACAAATGGAAGAATGGAGGGGAAGGGGTGAGTGTCTTATAATTGAGCTTTACTTAAGTCATCCACAGAGATTTGAGCAGCACTTTGATTTTAAACATGTTTAAACCCACAAAACTCACTGACTTAAATTCATTCATGAACAATGTGAGTTCGATATAGTGAATGTAAATGGGATTACTCACCAGCCCAAATTTACACATGTTAAATGCTTTGCAGATTAAGGGCCTGAGAGGTGAAAAAACTAATGCCTTAATGTAGAAGCAATAGTGAAGGAAATCCTGTTATGTTGAAGACCAGTTTACATAGTAATGGCATGTAAGATATATATATAAAATATATACCAAATACTAGTATATATTTTGATGCATTGAATCAAATGTATGGGCACTTTCACAGTGGAGTAGAAGGAATAGAACATCTGATTGCTTTTCAGTTCATTAACTTCCTCCCTTAAAAGTAAAACAAAGCTTTTTGTTTTTTGTCTTGAAAAAAAGGTGCCTTTTTTTTTTTTTGGCAATTGTTATTGATTTTTTTTCTCTTATACCATCTCTGTTTGTGTGGAATCCCCAAAAGGAGAAGGTTTGCTATACCTTTTAATAAAACACCTTATAACAGGCTCCTTCATAATGGCACCAGAGTAAGAGCTGTTATAATGAACACTGAAATTGTGGTTTATTACCACGGGGGATGGAGATACCAAAATGTGAGAAGCAGTTAGTATATAAAAAAACAAATAAAGATGGCTTCTCTCTGCTCATGGGTATTGCAGCAATTCCTACCAAAGGCCAGTCATGTAAAAACCCTCTAGCAGGAAAAGTACATGTGCCAAGAAAACCTTTCTGCACAGTTAGAGCTCAGGGTACATACAGGGTCTGTAATTACCATTAGTAACCTTGCAACTTCAAAAATGGCCAAAAAAAACCAGGAAATTGACTGAATTCCCATCAGATTAAGGTTTTTCTTTTTGTATAGAAAGGTGCTGAAAAACTGAAATTCCTCCTCCAGTTCATCAAAAATAGCCCTGTGACTTTGCACCATTCACATAAACATTCCTCTAGAACAGTGTTCAATTCCCAATTCATTCATTTCTTAATAAATTTAACTCTCCTCAGCCCTTTCTTTCTCTTTCTTGCCACCTGTAAGGAGACACTAGAAAGGTCACCCCTAAAACCCCTTTTTTTTTTTTTTTTTTTTTTTTTTTTAGATTGAACTGATTCATTGATGCATTTCAGTGGCCTAACTATGTTTCCAACACCTCTCTGTGGACGTGCAGTTCTTGTCAACTCATTTTTATGGCCCAGTTCCCAGATGGCTGAGATACCTTCTTTTCAATGGAGTTTCATTGTCAGGAAATTTGCTTCATATTGCTTCTGTGATAGATTATTAATTTTTATTTGTTACTCCTTGTGTCTTGATTTCACTTCTGTTACAATTTCACCCATGCCATCAACACCTCACAGTTTTCCTGAATTCTCTGATGACAACAAATACAAAGAATCACACTTGTCTCAGTGACATACTCAACCACCAATTTCTTTCTGCCTCTAGCTCATGATTGCTTCTCATAAGTTTAAAAGCTTCCATAAACTTGATGGACATCATATGAAAAAAACAAATCTTCTAATATTATCCTGCCCATCCCTTCACTCTTTCTCCCTCCATAAAAGCACAAAAGCCTTCTGCTCTGAGCCATTTCTATTTGGAAAGTACTTTCTTATCCTATAAAGGAGTGTTTCTGGCTCAGTTTGATTTTTTCATCATAACTGCAGGGTTACTTACATGCTAAAGCCTGCAAAATCAGACTCCTTGACATAGTTATATATTTCAGATGTGACTCTTCTCGCATCCTTACATACATGTCAGGAACCAGAACAACAACAACAACAACAAATCATCTTTCTAGTTCTGGTGCAGAAGTGCAGTAAACACAATGCTTATTTGCATCTCTTTTTATGTTGCATTTGCTTTGATTGGCTCCCAAATAATCCTTTATATTATGTTTTATCCTTTATATCTATCCTCCTCATTCTCAATTCCGTTGCTTTTTGTTGCTCTTTGGAGCTTTGATTAACCACACTGGCTTTGTGTTGCAGAAACGCACTCAATGAATGGCAAGGGGAATGATTTATTTTCTGAGTCACCGCTCAAAAGACAAACTTCCATCAATCAAAACTCAGACAAGAGAGTCTGACACCACAAAGCGATATGCTAGGAGGCGCTTACAGCAAAAGGGACAGGTGGTCTTTGATAGCTGACTTACATTGCAGGTCACTAATCACGAAGATTAGCAACAAGGTGATAGACAGCGCCTGTTCTGGAAGGCAGCACATCATATCATCCAATTTTCTGTCAAAATACGAGGGTTTAAATGGTAGCAATAGCTTTATGCATAAAGGTATGGCAACTGGGTGATGAGAAAGATGGAAGAGTGAAATATCTTGACTCCATGAATGTCAGAAAGAGCGCCGCTGGATGAACGACTCGACTCAATATGAGCACATCGTTCTCCTATCGGAGCTACGAATGGAGCCAATATGGCTAAGTTGTAACCCCCTTCAGCCGGATTATCGGCTGGACCCGAAGTAACGACTGCAATCAATGTGATTGTTCAGTGTCCTTCCCTTTATTCACAACCATTCTACATTTATAGTGTTTCTAAAAGCGAAGCGTGTTTACATCTTTTACTATTGGTCAAACACCAGAGCTACAGAAATAACAGTTATCATTCCTCCCCCCATGTGAAGCTAGCAGTTTCTCAGGCGAAGTTTTGCAGGTGGACAGAGTTCTATTTTCTACATTCCAAGGGAGGAAGGCAGGAATCTCTTATCAGTATTTCGAGGCCTCTTCAGAATTAGCTACAAAGTCAGTTTCTCACAGCTCCTTCACAGTTGCTCATTAGGTTTTATCAACATGGGTTGTTCACTGACAGTAAATCATAACTTTTTTCTGTGAGAAAACTCTCCACACATGAAAATATGAGCATGAATCCTGTGGGTTGATTTGGTCCACCTTTGTGCTGCAGGAAGCAAAGAGACTTTCCACAGTCTTTTTTTTTTTTCCCGCTCCTCAAAACTGCCTATGCAAAACTTGCATTGACTTACTTGGCAGGACCAGCTTTTTATCTTCTGAAAGTAGAATTTCTCATTGCTTTTCTTAGGGCATTTTTTTCCCCCCAGTTTTTTTGTGTCTTCTGCCCTTTTTAGAAGGAACACACCCACAGAATACAAAGCAGCAATATGAATGTTATTTTCCCTCCTTTGGGCTCCACAACTTGAATCCTTAACTAAGATCTAATGTTGGTAAGAAGTGAGCAAGTACCCTTTTCTTAACTTTACAGAGGAAGACATGAGGCATAGCAAGTCAAAGTGACTTGCTTAAGGTTGTACAAAAAGAAAGAAACACAACTGAGAATAGACTCTTGATCTCCCAGGCAGAGTGTGATAGTGACCTCTGGATTTTTTGAAAATCAAGTCATGTAAGCACAGCAGAATACTTAATTTTAAAAATCTTGGTCAATGCAAGTCTGAAATCTTTGTGTGAGAAGAGTTGTATGAACCTCAGGTATTACTAACAAGATGCTCTTTCATGTTTGGATAGTGACCTTCAGTCAGAGCTTGTGGAGCATGTACAATTGCAGTTGTGTCTGACCAGTGAACTCCCATGGTGAATGATGAAAAACTTATTCAGAGTCAAGACAGAGAGTATTTTACCAAGTTGTACATTGATCTTCTCCAAAACACCAACAGATATTGGGGCCAGACTAGCAATGTTATTTAGAAAGCTAGTTCCAACTCAGAATCCTAAGCTGTAACCAACGATGTAGTGAGTTTAGATGCTTAAATGACTGTGTGACTGTGGTTATTAATACTCTACACCGAGTCATCACTGAGTCATCACACATATTATTCAAAACAAGAGTCTACTTCCATAAGGGTGCAAATGCCTGGTTTGAAGCTCTGTCTTCTGGTGTCATGACACAATGTGTTGAGTCTGAGAAAACTTATATGATCATTTCAGAAAAATCTGTCCAGAAAATCTGTGATATTACTTGCCATTTCACACCTGGTGTCATCCAATGACAGGACGAGAGGCAATGGGTGCAAACTGGAGCACAAGAGGTTTAGGGTCAACACAAGAAAGAA
>JAOEGS010020774.1:216108-227419 GCA_025447755.1 Corythornis vintsioides
TTCTTTCTTTCTTTCTTTCTTTCTTTCTTTCTTTCTTTCTTTCTTTCTTTCTTTCTTTCTTTCTTTCTTGTTTGTTTACTTGCTTGGCTTGGCTGTGGAATAGCTTGTATTGACTTTCACTACTATAATTGAATGATGGGATGACATACACTCACATGAGTTTGAAGGAATACACTCAGAGATATGCTCGAAAGGCATTGTTAGGGACAGATTTATTTTGTACCTGTCTATTTATTAACACTTTACACAGACATTGCAGAACACTGTGGCAGAAAACTTTCTGCAGCAGAGGGAAGCTGTCACCTAAACAGGCAGGACAAATAGCACATGTAAAAAAAAATATTATTAACCCTCTTTCTGCAGGTAAAAACAAGTATCTTGGCCAGGTCACAAAATTCAAGTAACTAACAACCAAAACTCCTGCAGAATTAATCACAAGGCCAACCTGTCCTTGTCTTACAGCAGTATCATGTGTAAAACAAAACTGCTTTTGTTACAGATGTTGTGGTATTAGGTAATCTGTCCTTGCTTTCCTTCAGCAGGGAAAGAAACAAGTCTGTTTTCATGTGTTGATAAAATCCCCCAAAGATTCTAACTTCAAACTAAGTTTATTAAAGTAAGATTTATCTGTAAAAAAAAGATTGAAAAGGCCCATGAATTGATTTCTGATTTTCTATGGACTTATTTTAGGACTTCTCTGAGAGATAATCAGAGTGCATTGAGAGATGGTAGGGATTGATTAATCAGTATAACCCCTACTGTGTCCAAAGCTTAACTTTCAATTACACAAGCTTATGCACTAGGCAGTATATTTTTCTTAGGTAAAAATCCCTGTGGGGGAAAATAGGGAGATAAAAATAGTAAATTAAAAATAGAAAATAATTACTATTTGGTTGGTTTGTTGTTTGTTGTGTTGGGTTTTGTTTGTTTGTTTGTTTTTCTTAAACAAAGAGCTCCCTCATTGGAATAACAAGGAAAGATGCTACCTCAAAGAAGAGATCTTAAGCAGATGCAGTCCGTCTTACAAAGAGAAAACCATCAACTTCCCCACAAATCATTGTCTGCTTTACACAGACTACACCCTGGCAAGTGATGGCTGAGTTGCAGCTCAATGCTGCCATGCATAGGGTATGAACCTTTAACATAGACCTTGATGGTCTCTTCCGAATATACAAATGCTGCAAGACTGCAAGATGTGTTAAGGACAGGGCTTAATAAGTTAATAACTCAGGTGAAAAAACCCCAACACTGTATTTCTATTTTCCTTGATAAATTCTGCTTTCCTACTTGCCTAAAGATATCAGAATAACAGCAAATTTTGTTTTGTTTTGTTCTGTTTTGTTTTAATTTTGGTGTTTTTACCACCATTATAAAAAGTGAGGAAGTAAAATTTAGATTCTGACTTTATATTTCAATTGTAAATCTCTGTGTTGTGAACAGGTTGCCCATGTAAGTAGAACAATATAGGAAAATGTCTTGTATTTGACTTTATGTGGCAAAGCTTAGTGACTTATTAAGTCATTATTATAATGAAGAGGAAAATTTTGTATCATTTAACAAAATTAGGAGACAGGCTTACTGGTCTGCTGAAGGAGAAATTTCATACCATGCTCAGGAATCCATCTTGAAGAATATTCAGCAAAAAGTCATTGTGGGAAGAAAAGGTAAAAGCAGATGGAAGAGTCAAGGAGGGGAGAAGACAAATGAAAATATAAAGAGCTCTTCTTAGCCATACCTTTAATGACTAGTTAGACGAAAGATTAGAACTAATTGAATTAGTTCTGTCAACAAAAGATGCAAATAGATTGTAAAGCATAGTAGAATTAAATTAATTTACACTAAACCAAGAGTAATTAATTAATGTTTGTGAAGTGCTTAGAAAGCAGAAAGTGCTATATGAATGTTAATTATTACTATTTGTTTCAAACAGATGCAACAAACACATTTTTTCATATGTTTTATGAAGTAAAAGACAAAAAAGCAAATCTCAGTAACAGGCTTCACCATTTAAACTGAGATGTAGTGGAGCGCATTCAGGAAAACACCGAGTCTTATTCAGTGGCTATTTCTGAATGGAAAACATTTTGTTTTAAGTTCTTAGGTGATTTTCTATCTCTGCAAAGTTTGTCTTCTGGAAAAAAAGGCAAGCAAACAAACAAACAAACAAAACCTCACAAAAAACGCCAACAAAACAAACCACAGGACACCAAGGCTAGATGCTTCTCATGAGGCCACTATCTCTATAATGTACTGCGTACATTTCTGACCTTGCACAAGGTCAAAAGACAAAATAATTTAAGAGATCAAGGGCATGAGTTTAATTAGTGAATAAACCATCTTTGTTTCGGACCATGCAACTATTCCTGAGATGAAGAGATAGTTCTGTCTACTGCTGAGAAGCAAGAGTCTGGAAAACAGCACTCATTTCTCTTGGCTTAGCTGTATCACTAATTTATTGTGTGATCCTGGACAAGGCATTTAACCTTTTGGGCCTGTTTTATGAAAAACAGATATAACCATTCTTAGCTGTCTCACAGCCAAGAGTCTTGCTAGATGCTTTTAAGCATGTCATTTCAATAAAGAATCTTTGAGACATGTATCTCTATTAAGAAGATGACTGGGAGAGTCTAGAAGTCTAACAAGAAACTTATTAGGTGAGATCATAGTGTTTCAGGATGGATTCTGGGACGTGACATGCTAATGATTTGCAAAGATTATTAGTCTTGTCAGAATCAGGGACATAAAAGAACCCTAAAGTTAAACGCTTATCTGCTTTTCTGTGATAAATTCTTGACCCAGTTTCTTTCCTACCTCTTACAGAAAAGAATGATAAATAGCAGAGGTCCAACTACTTTGTATGTTTTAAAAATCACAAAAGAGAATTCAATTAAAAATTTAATTTATATGAAATAAATATTTTGCCAGGATACGATCTAATAAAAACCTGTATTTAGTGGTCATTATTTTCAAAGTGGTATACAAATGTTAATTTATTAACTAACAACTATATCTGTAAAGAAGGAAGTAGTACAGTGAAGGCAGGAGACAGCAACATCCTTAGTCATAAGCCCCTGAGGCCAAATGTCTCATTGTACATATTATTGCCCAAGTGAATCTGGATCAATGCTTACATCTACTGGACACTGAAATCTCTAGGAAATCCAATTGCCAACAATCCTTTAAACATAAGTTTGTTTTTAGCAAATTTCAGGGTTTGCAAATGTCGGTGGATGAATGGTTAAACATTTAAATGTTTGTGGTAACAAATCCAGTTTGAGATGTTCCCTCCTGCTAGGGCTCAGCCACCCTCCTGCTTGCAGCCTCCCTGGGGATCCTGATGCAGCTGTTTGCAAACCACACCATAAGCAGATCAGGGAAATGGTCTGGAAATAAAGAGTCCTCATCTGCCAAACCCTTACCATCTATCTATCTATCTATCTATCTATCTATCTATCTATCTATCTATCTATCTATCTATCTATCTATCTATCTATCTATCTTTAATCTTCTCCAAATTTAACTGGGATAGATTAAAATCAATCTGGCTTTACAGTGTGGTTTCACAAGTAGTTGCACTTGCTAGGGCAAGAGAAGAATACAATGTGGAAGGCAGGAAAGCAGACTAAGAAACTCTCCAACCATCTAAACTGGAAGATGTAGCAATATCCACTTCAGGGCATGGCATGAAGTACCTCCTTGCCTAATCAAAAATTCTATATTTCTAATTGGTTTTCAAACAGTAGAATGGTGGGCTTCTAATTGCCCTTCTAATACATCTTTTTCAGCTCTAGCCCATACCATCTGTGATCAGAGGTACAGTTTGTAGCTCTGAAAGATAGTATCACTTCATTTCTGCCAAAAGACTTGTTGCTGTTTCCTGGAAGCTGTCTTGCTGAAATCCCTCTGCTTCATGTCCACAGCTCATACATTTCTCCTTGCTTACAGACAAGTTTCTCTATCTTTAATTGGAATTTCCATTAATACTTTGTCTCTGCCATGTCATTACCAAAGTGTTTTAAATAAAAGTTGAAAAATACTAAAAGAAAAGCAGTCAAATGAAGAGAGCATTTTATTTTTTTTCTTCCTTCCCTTTTATTTCAGTAGTGATTATTGGTATTCCATGCAGACAGAATTAATAAAAACAATATATAATTAAATCTTCCCTACTGCCTTGCAGTTTTTTGTTCTGCAAATCCTGCTGCATGTTAGCTATTTTTTAAGATATTCTACAAAACACTTCTTTGTCTCTCCATTTTTGATGGGTACGGAGTGCATTTGTTGTGTCATCTCCTGACTGGCATTGGGTTTTACACCAGCAATGGCTTCTGTGAACTGCATCTGATTCAAAACCCATTAAATTACATGTAAGTAATTTCCATTAATTTCGTTCAGGGAGTAAAACAGGGCTTTATAAGCTCAGCTCCCTTACAAAACCTTTTAACATTCACATTTATAGTATAGGCTGCACTGTGTCATATTTCAGCCTTAAATGTGTCACTGTTGAGGAGAAAAAGGAATAAAATTAAGAAATTGGAGTCTTTTGGAAGTCTCCTTTCCAGAGTGAGATGAAATGAACCTATGAAGAAACATTCAAGAAAGCACACTGGCAATTTTTTCAGATGTAGCCTGTGACCTTGGGATGCTCAGATTTGCAAGGATCCACCAAGGGACCTTCACCGGGGGCCTGGGATTGATGGAGCAGGTATTTATCCAAAATTAGGCTCATTTCTGGCATTATAAGCATAGTGCCTACTATAATTAAGGCATTTTTGAAATTTTCATTCCATAATTACATGTAGCTGGGGTCAGGGTCAGCCTTGCATTCAAGCTGTCACTAAACACGTTCAATGCCACCTTGGGTCGTTAGGCTTATAAACAGGTTCAACCTAAACACCGGGGCCTGTGCATTTAAGCTGATTTCTCGTGTAGGTAAAGAGATATTTATATTTTCATTTAGCTTGAGTGATACCAGCACTTGCCATTTGCTCTAAACAGAGAAGTTAACCCTTAACTCTCTCTGTCAACTCCCATTGGTGGAAAGAACATCAGATAAATTAATGGCTCCCCTGACAGGAGTAAACGGAGCAGACTCATGTAAACAAATAGCTTACAAAATACTGAATTCATGGGGATGGTAATGAAAGAGAAAATGCCTCTTCCCATCCTTGATAGGCACAGCAGACTGGAGGTAAACACCCACAAAGACGCTAAAGGTGGGGAACATGCACCAATTGCTTTGCAGCTCAAGCAATGTCAATTAGATCATCTCCAAAGCAGATGAAAATATTTTGGGTCTGCTGATGCCAATGGCTGGGATGTTTTTGCAGCTTTCTTGAAGCATGTGTATGTGTAAAAGAACGACTCTTGCCTCTCTATGTTGCTTGCACACAAAGTCCCATTACTGGCAGATACACCCAACAAACCCAAAAATTTCTTAAAAGCAGAATTAGGTGGAATATGTATTTAAAAATATTTTTTCAGTCTTATGGAAACACAGAGACTCATCCATGCTCCTTGGTTTTTTCCCTTAACTGAGGGAGGAGTCAGTATCTTCAGATGCTCAGTCCCAGATGTAGTGGGCATTTAGTGCTATGGCATAAACTGAAGATTATTTACTCTGTCAAGGGATAATATCAAGACACTTAGATATTCTGGTGATGACTACCTTATAAAAAGTCAAATCTGTATGTCAGTTGATTGGGTAATAGTCTGGGGATAAATCTAATTAAGTAAGATTCCCCTCCATCTTTATTATCTGCCTCTCTCAAACCAGTTTCTCCCCTTTTCCCTTTGATGGGAAACTGGATTTTACTTGCTTTTCCTGTGACTGCCTTTGAGTGGCCCTGGGCACCACAGAGTATATACACCTTGCAGTCTTCCAGAGCAAAGAAATGTTTGCACAGACAAAACCACAAAAACTAAAGCCAAGACCCTTCCTTATCTCACCATGGGTGGTCATTTTCCCCCATGCATGTCTCCTTCCTTGAGATAACAAGTATCAGTGTGACTCTGATATGATAGAAAATTATTTCAGAAATGAAAATAAATCAAATGTATTTTAGTGGATCAGGAGTTCAATCTAGTTAAGGGATGCATGGTGGGACTGAGCATAGGGCATCCATGATCTGGCCATCATGCTGGCCAAAGCTGTCGGATGAGGAAGGATTTATGAAAAACAGTAATGCTGCGTTTAGTGTAAAGGCAGATCCTGCATCCCTGTCACCCTACTAAGTCTTGGTCAGGATTGCATCATAACTGCCATTTCCTCTGCATCTCCTGATAAGGCAACATCTGGATTTAGAGAGTGTGAAGACTTTAGCCAGACTGGAGGATCTTAAGCATCTTTTTGCCTCCCTTGTGCCTCAGCTCATCCAGAAATGTGAAGGAGAAGCTGAGCTCAGCTTGTGTTAGTATACAAATTGCAATTCAGGGAAGTATGAGGGGAGCAACACGTGTAGCATCAAAGCAAGGAGCTATAAATGAAAATAGTTTTCACATGTGTTTTACCTCCTACCCTGGCCTTTTTTAGTGTCTTTGCATTGGCTTGGACTGAAGCCAATGAGTCAAACAACATTCTCTGTGTAAATATATGCTTAATGGAAACAAGCAGAGGTCTCCATGGCCTAGATTTGGAGAGATAGTTGCTTAAGTAATTGCCTCTAATGAAGAGATGGAAGGAACATGAAAGCCAAGAGGATAAAGTGACATTGAAAAGGCACCAGTTACAGTGGGATTGCATGGATCTCTCCTCTGCTCCACACCCGCTCTAGCAGCAGTCAGTGTCTCCTTTGGCAACCTACTTGGCCAGTAAATAAAGAGCAAGAAATTGTACCAAGTGCTCATTTGCCTTTCTGAGGGCCTACCAGATGCTGCTCTGAAAACGTGGAGTGGCATTGATGACAAAAGTAGAGACCAGGGGTGTGACAGATGTGATCTGGCTGTACTTGTGCTATAGAATATTTTGCTTCCAGCCTGGTTTTCCATATCACTGTTTCTTCTAGAGGTTAATGGTCTTATAAGAGCAGCAGCAGTAAATAAAAGTGCTTACACTGTACCTCATTAGTGTAAAGCTCAGGTTTATAATACAATTTATTAACCTTTCATAAGCCGAGTTTGCAATATGATGGCAAATGTGAGCCTTTTGCCACCTTCTCTTCCACCTTCTCTGCTGCAGCAGTGTCAGAAGAGCAGGCAGAGAGTCTGATTTTATGCTGCAGTGGCTTTTGATGAGAAGGCTGCATAAATATACGGGGAAGGGGTGTTAGGATCAAAACCAGACATTATTGAGATCCTGGCCAGAGTCAAGTGTGCCTGTGGTTCTCTTGCTTTGTGCTTTTCAGCTCAATTTAGCTAATTTGTATCAGAGTGAGTAGCCGTTTCAAGAAGAAGAGGTGTAGACCATGTATCTGATTCCACCATTTTGGAAACAAGATAAATGCTGGGACAGGCACAATGGTTGGGATCCCAGTGTTGTGCTCAGGGTCTGGACAACACTTTCTCCTATAGGACTGCAGAGGGAGAAGCACCCCATGAGAGTCCATAAGCAATATATAAATTATGTTAATATCAGTAGCTACCTTCATTGTGTCCTTTATTTAGCTGAGAAAACCACCCACCCCCTTTCTGGCCTGTGTTTGCATTTTATAAACTAATATGAGAACTATAGCAGCTTTCCAGTTGGCCCAGTATTTTACATAGGATAAGACTGAAGTTAAACATTCCATTAAGGCATGAGAAATGGCCTCAGTAATTTGCAAGTTTGTAAACAAACGTATATAAACTTTTGTGGTTGGTTTGTTTGTTTTAAGCAACAAGCAAACAGCAACAAAAGCTGTAAATTACTTTCAGTGTCTGCATTTCCTGCTAAACAGGAATACTAATAATGTATTGGTCCTCAAGCAGATTTTCCACCAGTCAAATCTGGTAACATCTCAACAGAAATCAGAGACACAAAGGAGATATCTAAACTAGTAAATTCAATATTTTATTACAGTAAATAAAAGTCTGGGACTCTTCACTGGTACTGAGGCCAACTGGCATGGAGAAGACTTAATCTATATAATAAACCCTTTGAGGATACAAAACAGGGTGGCTGTACTATTTTGCATTTTGGGACTGGTCTCTGGCCCATGCTGATGACTGAGCTGTGCTCAGAAATTGATTCGCTCAGGTCAAAACATGGCTGGGAAGCTCTATTAATTTTTGTTTAGCTGTTATTCAACAATAAAACAATAACTCCCTGGTATTGTTTAGTTTACTAGCATAAACAGAGATAAAACTGCAGCTGGCCAAACTATAAGGAAATAGGTACCTCCATATTTACAGTAGTTTTCAGAGTCTTTTGCAAAAGAAAATGTGCATCTTATTTTGATTGTAAGTTAATTATACAAGCCATAATATCAGTGCAATATCCTGCTCTTTAACTCACACTAACATTGCCTTATGTGTATTGCAGAGACCTTGGAAGAGCTAGGTGTTGGTGGATTCAGAGCTGGCAGGCTTGAATGTAACAATAATTCAGACCTTGAATTAGTTTTTTAAGGAAATCCCTGCTTCTTACTTTTCCTCCAAGATTTTCTCAGCATTCATTTATTTTTTTTTTCTTCCTCTCTCACTATTTTTTTTTTTTTTTAATTAAATGAAACTGATCTTTCATTAGGAGAAGTCCATCAATGGAGCAGATATCATTTAGACCAGATTGTCTAGGAATGAAAGCAACACCAGCCAAACAGGAAATGTTGCCAGGTTGCCCTCCCAACAGTAATCTCTGATTTCAAGCTATTACATGAAGCCCTGCAAATCGACAAACAATGCAAACAATAATGAAGGGGTGTTTAAGAAAGAAAGATGCCATTTGGGGAGGATTACTGAACATGAATGTTATCTCTCCCAGCTCTTGGCAAAGAGCAAATTGGAACCACGTTGTTGTCAAATCAAATAGTCCTAAAACACTCTTAGGAATTGTTTTGCAATTTTGTTAATATTTTAAAAGCATCCCTTGATCTCACCCATACCTACATGCAGCTATGATTTCATTACATACTGAAACAGATGTCTTTCTCTCTTTTCTTGCCTCTCTACCTTCAAGTTTTCATCTTAATAAGGTGCATTTTGAACAGATTACTTTGGAGCACATGAGCATATGGAATCCACCAGAAGACAGAACATTTTAATCCTGACATGTTTGCAGAATTAGCTTTCTTGCCAACACTGGCCAGCCATAAGAATAAGAAACACCTCAGAGGAAAAATAAGGAAAAAAAAGAATAACCCCTTCCTTCAGAGCCATCATATGGAAATGCAAAGAAATTATTGTTCAGAGCAGCTTAGTGTCCTGATTCTGAAAGTCTCTCCAAGATGAATTCCCAACATTTTCATAAATTACTTATACATTACCCATAACTCTCTTTTTTGAATGAAAGATGAATAAGCAACTATTGAAGTAGTCTACCAGTGAATGAAAGCTTGGGTTCTTTGTACACTGTTCTGTGAAAGAACACACAGCAGAAACATAACAGGATCAAGGGTATCTAACTCAGCAGCATTTATGCTGCTGTTTATCTTCAGGATGCTTGACATAGAGGTGCACTCTCCCCAAAGGCCAGGGCTGTGACTTTGTTTGATGTCAGTAAAATGCCAACCATCAAGAGACTTAATCATGAATCACAAGGCGAGGTAGAACATGTGGGCAAGGCATGTCAAATGGTCTAGCCCTGGCCAAAGAGCAAGAAGCAAAACAATGCTCTTCTCAGCAAAGACCCATGCTCCTGACTATCTATCACTATAAAAAGGAATGTCTTGTTTTCTGGCTAAACCCTTTCTACTTATGATTTACTTATTGTTTTCATCAATCTTGTGGTTCTGAGGTATATATATCACACCAAAATAAACAGAACAGTAGACAGTAGAATAATTAAAGGACAGTGCACGTGTTAGTAATAGAAGTTTCCATATCAAGCTGTCCATATTATAAATAAAAATGTCTTCTCAATAAAGAAGTCCATGAAATGACCACATACAGTGTATTGGAAAGAAGAGGCAAAGAGCAGGAAAACTGAGAGACAAACCTATACAGTGAATCACTCAATGCCTCAGCTAGCAGCAGAACCAGGAATTGAACAGAGATCTTCTGTTACCAAAATCTAGTGTAAGACTTGCAGTTAAGCTAGTCTCAATTTTGAGATGTTTATGCTCTTCTGTCACAGTGAGCAAAGCATTATCAACTGGAGAGCACATTTTTATCCCAAGCTTGTAGACTTAACAACTAAAACCCCTTCTTCCTTCTCCTTGCCATGTCTTGGCTTTTTTTCCTTCCTAGTTAAGTTTGTACAAATATGCAGCTGTTTCAATGAAGTCATAGAATCATAGAATGTCTAGGGCTGGAAGGGGCCTCCAAAGGTCATCTAGTCCAGCCCCCCTGCAGTGAGCAGGGATACCCTCAACTAGACAAGGCTGCTCAGAGCCTTGTCCAACCACACCCTGAATATCTCCAGGGATGGGTCCTCAACCACCTCCCTGGGGAGCCTATGTCACTGTTCTACCACCCTCAAGGTAAAGAACTTCTTCCTGATATCTAGTCTAAATCTACTCTTCTCTAATTTAAACCCATTACCCCTCATCCTTTCACTAGAGACCCTCGAAAAGAGCCCCTCTCTAACCTTCCTGTAGGCTCTCTTCAGGTACTGGAAGGTGACTATAAGGTTTTCCCAGAGCCTTCTCTTTTCCAGGCTGAACAATCCCTGCTTCCTCAACCTGTTCTCATAGGAGAGTCGTTTCAGCCCTCTGATCATCTTTGTGGCCTTCCTCTGGACCTGCTCCATCAGATCGATGTCTTTCCCGTGTTAAGGGCTCCAGAACTGGATGCAGTACTCCAGGTGAGGTCTCATCAAAGCAGAGTACAGGGGCAGGATCACCTCTCCATCTGCTGGCCACACTTCTCTTGATGCAGCCCAGGATACAATTGGCCTTCCTGGCTGCAAGTGTCAAGAGTGGATGTTTCAGTGGTGACTTCACATGTTCCTTGTAAATTTTACTATTTATTTTATTTCTTTAACTGTATTTTAAATAAAACAGAGCTAGATTGTTGGGCATTTCTTTTTATCTGTATTACTTTTAAGGCCTCGTTTAGTATAGAGATTTCAGATAGCTATTTTCAGACATATGTTTTACCTCTCTAGAAAGACATAGACAGCAGAAGACTAGACAACTTCCTAAGTCAGAAGCAGCTTGATTCACAAAGGAACTACTGTTATTTCAGATTGGATTAGCTCTAAAGACCATCTGAAGACAAACCTTGACTCTGAGAGGCACAT